>APFE031345564.1:171636-199000 GCA_000404065.3 Pinus taeda | reverse complement strand
TTACCCTTCATCGCAATGCATGTTGTCATCGATGATGGGTTGTGTCTGGTATCTTGACAGTGGAGCCTCATTCCACATGACTGGTGATAAAAGTTTATTCAGTGCCTTGGAGGAGAAAGACCTCAAGATGCTGATAGAGATGAGTGACAACGGAAGGTATAGTGCTTCAGGAGTGGGCGCATTTGCTTTTCAGAGGAAGCATGGAGCTCCTCTCACCTTGACATATGTGATGTATGTGCCTGGGCTGAAGAAGAACTTGGTATCGGTCGTGATGTTGGAGGACAAAGGCTATGATGTTGCCTTCAGTAAAGGAAAGTCATTCCTAAGACACATAGCCATGAGTCAGACGAAGAGGATAGGGATTCGGGTGAAGAATCTCTATAAACTAGAGGTAGATGATCGTGCAACATTGAGTACGAAAGCAGAATTGGTGCAAAGCCAAGACATTGGCGAGTTGTGACACAGGAAGTTGGGCCATTTGCATCATGGGGCCTTGAAGATAATGCAACATATATCTACAGGACTTCCCAAAGATAAACTTGAGCAAGTTGACACATGCAAAGGTTGTACCTTGGGAAAGTACACCAAGTCTTCCTTTCATGATTAAGACAATTGAGCAAAGACTATCTTAGAGCGAGTTCATACTGATGTGTGTGGACCATTCTCGACGACATCCACAATGAAGCAAAGGTATTATGTGATTTTCATTGATGATTATTCTCATAAATGTTGGATTTATTTCATGCAGAAGAAGGACCAAACCTTCACAAAGTCAAATACAAGCATCATATTTCCTGCCAATATTCTTAGAAATGACCCTAAAAGTCATGTGTTAGAACACCTGCATCATAATATGAGCTTGGGTGAGATACCAGACAGGGAGGGACAATCCAAACAAGTCGGGTTTGTGGGTATGATGCAAACTAGGTTATACCCTACTGCGAGATGCCCTTTCCCATCATCAATAATCCCCTCCACTAGAATATGATATGAACACAATTTAAGGTTGAGTGGACTGGGACAAAGTCATCTTTAAGGATTTTTTATATGTGGTAGATTATTCTAAATACACTATTTCTTTGTATTTTCATGTATTTCACATTTTTCATGTAGTATGGTCCATCTAAAGTATGCAACATGGGTACTCCTTGGATGCAAAATTAATTCTACATGCAACGAGTGATCCTGCTCGAAATTCGAGTAAAATTGTAGGGAGATAAGTTGAAAATAGGAGTTGAAAATATTTTTTTTCTTTATTCCCTCCAAAACTTGTTGAGGTAATCTAACATTATTTTATTATTTCCACTATTATTTTATAATGTTCCTTAGGATGCCCATTTTAGGCCTCAAAATATCTCTAATGAAAACCAATGGGATAAGAGACACCAAAATTTCTTGGGACAAACCCCACAAGGGGGAAAGCATGGTAAGATTTCCTTATGAGAGAGAGTGTGTTCAATTCATCAAATTATACTTCAAGATATTCCAGTCAAAGGTCAACTATTGACCACATTAAACGCCAAGCCAAATCAAGTCAAAGGAGAGAGAAAAATCAATATTATGCTCACAGTCAAGTCTAGTCAAGGGGACCAAATTTTGGCCTACAACTCCTGGTTAAGGGGCCAAAATTTGGTCCTACAATACCTTATAAAAGCTCCATCAAATCACAGACTTTGACCTACGACCAAATCTTAGTTAACACCTAGAAATCAACGCCAAAAATCGGTCAATAAATTGTGAATGATTCTAAGAATATTCTGCCGTCAACCATAGGTAGATATTTAGTCAAACCACGGTAGAAGAATGCAAGTCAATGTTGGTCAACACGGAGAGTAGAAAGTCAACTTTTCTTGGTCAAAACAATCATCTTCCTCCTTCACATGTGTGAATAGAATTCCTGTGGAACAAGTCCAAATTTTGATTGATGTTATGATCAATTAGAGTGAACATTTTTTTAATATATAGACATTTAATTGAAGGGGTTTTGACCCAGGGTCAAACCTCTTCATGAGGTGGGACTGACCTATCAAATTGGGGCTGACTTGGGCATTAGAAACTAAATAATTTCTCCTTTGTATTTCATGATGAAAACACTGATCACAACTACAATTTTCCAACACTCCCTCTTAGTTAGGGAGTTACTTTTCATTATCTCTATCAAATGTACATATCTCACCATAAGGAAAGGTTAATAACATCAATCTCATCCCACTAGCCAAAACCATTGGCATCAAGGTCAAAACTAAACTAACAATGGGATCAGTCAATATTGTTCATGAGGCTAAACTCTCCAACCATGTGAAAAGGTTTCTTAGTCAAGCACAATCACCCAAGAGAATAATCAGGATCAAAGTCTCTGACCGTACTAATGGTCTCCCGGTGAAACCCAATGACATAAGAGAATACACAAGGTCCATCTCCCAACCATAAACAAGGTCTCTTGGTCCATGGACCAAGGGAGGAATCCCTATCTCGATATCAAACTCCTTGACTATATAGTCTTTCTATCCATGACCCAAGGGAGGAATCCCTACCTCAATGTCAAAAGAGCCAATCTCCCCGACCATATGACCTCTCAGTCAAATACAATGACCCAAGGAAGAGTACTCAAAATAAGTGTCCCCAACCAAGAGTACAAGTCTCTTGGTCAAACAAAATGACCTAAGGGAGTACATAGGGTCCATCTCCCTGACCATAAACATGGTCTCTTGGTCCATGACCCAAGAGAGGAATCCATATCTTGATATCAAACTCCTTGACTATATAGTTTCTCGGTCCACGACCCAAGGGTGGAAACCTAATCTCAATGCCAAAGAGCCAATCTCCTCAACCATGCAATCTCTCAGTGAAATAAAATTACCCAAGGGAGAGTACTCAAATTCAGTGTCATCGACTAAGCCTACAAGTCTCTCGGTCAAACACAATGACCTAAGGAAGCACTCCAAGCCTAAGAACCAACCTCCCCAACCATAAGTTTTCATGGTCAACCTTAATGACCTAAGGGGGTAACCAGAAAAATATTCCCAACCATAAATCATGGTTTCTTAGCCAAGCCCAAGGAAGATTCATGATGTTATACAGTTAATGCTCTCTCTCTTTGAGAGGAATTCTCAGCGACTCCAAGCTTCTCACAAAAGCAAATAAACTTTATCAAAGATAGTGGCTTTGCCAAAACATCAACAACCCACTCATCAATAGAAATGTATTTGAGCCTTGCAACCCTTCTTTGGACAAAATTCTAGATATAAGGACACTTGATCTCAATGTGATTTGACTTGTCATGAAAAAACTCGTTTCTTAGAAAGCTTCACATAGCTTTGATTGTCATAATATATCATGGTTGATTTCAAGACCCAATCAAACAAACCAACAAACAACTTTTGAGGCCAATATTCTTCGCAACAAGGTGGAAAATCAACTATATACTCAACTTCATCGGTGCCAAGTGCAATAGAGGGATGCCTCATACTTATCCTTGATACCCAAGATAAAACAACATCCATAACTGCTCTTCTTATCTTTAGTGCATCTAACCCAATCAAAATTTGCAAATCCATGCATAAGATAATTCAATGAGCCAATCAACAGAATCAGAATCGGAGTCTCGCAACTTTTTCAGATTTGTCATCATGGGAGTGTTCATGGACTTATGGTCCATCTTGCCAAAATTTTAGAATGATCTTATCAAATACTTCATCAAGCTTCTCATAATGCATTAGATCCAGATCCTTCATTTCAAATTAAAAAACTAACTCCCTCTTACACTGGACAAAGAGATCCTCAACCCCAGTTAGAAATATATATAAAAAGCACAGGATGATCTTCAAAAATGAATCAACATCACTCTAAATAGCCATCAGTTCAAGAGTTCAATGCATGAGGTGCTTGATTTCATATTCTTATCCCTCTTAATAAGGTAATCGTTCACCTGGTACTTCTAGCCATCTTCATCTTGGAAGTCACAATTGACTTCTTTTCGACATAGTTCAAATCTTCTCCTTCCGAGTCCAAAGCTCAACATGAGTCTTCTATTCACTATCTTTGCTTTGTTCTTCATTCTTTCCATCTGCTACTATAGCTTTAATAACATTCATCATGTATTCTGCAATCCTCACTAGGAGGGCATGGAAGAATAATCATAACTGAGAAATATATACAAAGACAAGAGAATAATAGAAGCAACAACAATAATAAAAAAGAAAGAGAGATATAAAATAGTTATCTTTTGAGAATATTTCGCTCCCTCTTGATCTTAGTCTTCTTTCGTCCAACTTGTAAATAAACCTCGTTCTCATCATCATCATGATGTCATTCCTTCCTTGCAAAAGCTAGGGTTTCTTCTTTTAGTGGAAACAACCAATCCTATGGTTTTGTCCATAAACCCTAGGCTTTTTACTCATCCAAGCCTTTTTGCTTACAAGGGTCCTAAAATATTTGATTTTCAATATTGTATGAATGTCAAAAACCTAGAATTTTCATGCACTACGAAACTCATCCTTAGTCCAAGTAATTATGCTTTCTCATTATAGCAACAAAAATCAGGTCTTCATTGCAATGAGCAAGGAGTAAATTCAAGTACTCAAATCATCAATAAATGCAATGTCTTCCACAACAACACATATGTCATCAAATTAAGAATCTTTGGAAATAATAGGTTCATCAATATCTTGGTCTTCTATAATGAGACAATACTAGATCTATACATGACATTGATATTGAAGAGGGACTCAGTCTCTTTTTCATTGTAATCAAGACTCTTTCATCAAAAAGTGTTATGACAATGATTTCCTTCTTTTAAGACTAATCATTCATTAATCATAAAATAGATATCATTCTTCAAATATCTTACGAGCAATCAAAACAAGGTTTATGACATATCTTGCTTGCACATGTTGATACTTCTCTCACAGCTTGAATTGAAGTGATTGACATTTCTTCTTGTTATACAAATAATATTTCCTTGAAGAGGCTTCATCAAGTTCTGTACTTCATCCTTCAATCTTAAATGGAAACAAGTGATCGTCAGTGGTTTGTAGCTTCAATATTTAGACTTAGTACCTTCAACAATTTATACACAGGGTTATTGAAACCAACATAGGTCATACTTGAATTCATCATTATGACTGTTCTTGATATAATGCTTATAGTTTTTTGAGATAGGACATAGATGCATTCTTCTGGTTGATGCACAGTATAATATCATTAGCTCCAAAGATTATTTTGATGCAAAACTCTAGACTCATATTTCATCCTTCCTGACAAAGCTCCTTATAGTCATAAGAGATCAAATACTCAAAGAATATTTATATAAATCTCACACTCAAGGTGTTAAAGGAGGCATCCAAAATTCATATTAGCTCTCATATATCCATCATTGTAGAGTTGTCATTTCCTTTTGTCATATCAAGGAGAAATGTGCCACATATTAATATTATTTCCTTGAGGAATATACTTCATCAAACTTGATCTTCTAAAGGTTTGATATAAAATTGATGAGTTTTTCAAACTTTAAGATAAATATATCGATTCCTTCCACGCTAGACCTATACTTGATCTTTACAGAGCTCATTTAAAAAAAACAATATTACATAGATGACAATACATACCTCATTTTCAAATATCATACTTCTTCTCAATCCTTGTCATTAGGCCAATCTTTGTTCTTGAGTACAATGTCTTCCTCAAATAAATGATTTTTCATTTGCAAACTAGTCTCTCTATAGGATTGAATTCTCAGATTTTGTTATTGAACAATCATCACTGAGATGTGTTTTGTATGGAGACAAGGTCCTTCAAATATCATATAAGTCAATCCTTCTCTGATGTATTTATGTACAATATGACACTGATGGCTTAACAAACTTTTATACAAATTATGCCCAAGACTTCTTGTGAACAGGGAATACTTCAAGGATTTATTACTTGAACAAATTACAAATCAAAACGCAAGTGCAAACAGTCTCTGATGTAACCTGGACTTCACAAAGTCATGTGAGAGGATTCTTGGTTCTTTAAGAGCTTCCATATTCTTTACCCAAAAAAATTCGGTCTCTCTGATGTAGACTTTGAGGCCTTTTAAGCTTTCACGTCTTCTATCATGAATCCTGAGGATTCTTGGCCCCCAAACAAGCCTATGAAAATTTTTATCCCCTTTTGCAACTTCTGAGATTTTTTTTCCTCCTTTTAGGTCTTTAATATGAGATATTTTTCGTGCAACTTCTGAGATATTCTATCTGGTATATGATTAGTTTTTCTTCTTCTGACAAGAAAAAAACATTTCTACAACAAACAATCAAGAACATAGATTTTCCAAAGGATTAGGGCTTCGACCTTATTTGGTGAGATGATCAAGCTTCCTTTGGACATTTTTCGTTAGATGGATTAGCCCTTCAAACAAGGACAAATATCATTTCTAAATATATTAGGGTTTCTAGAGTAAGCAAAAATGACTCCATATTTAGGTCTACCTCAAGTGTAGATGATCAATATTCTCAAGTGTAGAAGGTTATCTTCAAGAGTGATCTCAATGCTCCTTTTCATCACCACAACTCTGATACCATGTTGATTTTCTACTAACACGATAGAATAGAACATTTTTCAAAATGATAACTACTTCCAATAATACAATTTTGACTTCTTTAGAGCATTCCAATCATCTAGTAGTTATATTTAGAAAATTTCAACCATTAACTTCGATAGAGCAACAGAGACCACAATAAAACTAATGAGACAAGAGACAACAAAATTTCTTGGGACAAAACCCTATAAGGGGGAAAGCTCGGTAATATTTCCTTATGAGAGAGAGAGAGAGAGAGAGAGTTTAATTCAATAAATTATACATCAGAATATTTCAGTCAAAGGTCAACCATTGGCCACATTAAATGACAAGTCAAATCAAGTCAAAGGAGAGAGAAAAATCAATATTCTACTCACAGTCAAGTTTGGTCAAGCAGATCGAATTTTTGTCTGCAACTCCTGGTCAAAGGGCCAAAATTTGGTCTTGCAGTACCTCAGAAAAACTCGATCAAATCACAGACTTTGACCTGTGGCCAAAGCTCAGTCAATGCCCATAAACCAACTCCAAAAATTGATCTACAACTGGTCAATGATTTTGGTGAACACAAAGAGCAGAAAGTCTACTTCACTTGGTCAAAACAATCATCTTGTTCGTTAGAATGTGTGACTAGAATCCTTGTAGAACATGTACGAATTGTGATTGATGTGATGATCAAATGGATGAATTTTTTGTCAATATATAGGCATTTAATTGGAGGGGTTTTGACCAAGGGTTAAACCCCTTCATGAGGTGGGGCCGACCTGTCAAACTAGGGGTTGTACTTGACATGGAAACCAAATGATTTCTCCTTTTCCTTTCATGATGGAAATACTGAGCACAACTACAGTTTTCCAACATGAATGTCCCTAAAAAAATGAGTTTGAATGTTGAGCTAAGTTTAGGGAAGAAGACAACAAAAAATTAAATTCAATTGGGGATTCAGGTCAAATGATCATGAATGACTTCCTTTTTTTTTTTTAATTACAGTGGAATCGGCAATAGGGGCAGCCTTGCGACTCGCGTTACACGAGTTCGATTCTGACTGCTACCACTATAACCACTGGGAGCTGTGCCCACCCCTCTATACAACTCCAGGATAAGTCCAGGGGATTTGAACTCGTGACCTTCAGTACGAAGCTCACTTTCTAATGAACTTCACCACATTGTGATTACCAACTCGCCTACCTCTGTGGGGCTGATCATGAATGACTTTATTCATGAAGTCCATATTTAATTTTTTGGGGGTGGATTATTTGTTGGGGTCAAGTCCCTCATAGAAACTAAAATTTATCCTTTGCCGAGAATTTTAAATAATTATGGGTGGTCAAATTCCTTGGAGGAAATAAATTTTATTATTGGCAGACATTGGGTTTATTATAAAGGCCAAATTTTCCACGAAGAGCTAAATTCTCTTGGCGAAATCATATGCAATTGTGGGGACCAAGTTATCATGGAAGGGTTGCATTAAATTTGAAGATGATCACTATTTGAAGGGAAGCCGTATCTTTGTTAATCTAGGTTGTCATTGATATCAATATGGCACTAGCCGAGATGGAAAATATTGTTGAGATGCCTGGTTCCAAATGATGATGTCATAACTCTTGTTTCATAAGAATGTCATCAATTAATATGTCAAGTCACTAATGAATAAGTCTTAAGAAGTGCCAAGTGCCAAGTATTTAGAAGCCCTTGACGACATATGGAGGACTACATTTGATGATGTCATATTCTTGATGAATGACCACAATTGATGATGGCACTTGATGAGGTCTTGATAACATGGTTGGAGATCATTTGATGGTTGGAAGATTATTTTGGAGTTACCTAATGATGTGGCATTATGACTGCACTAGTATATGATGACATTGTTCATGCGTCATGCTACATGGATGTTTCACTCCTACATAATGACTCTATGATCCTATGATGACATTGATAACAATTAAGAAGGCAAAGAATGAAGAAGCCACACTGTCCCAAACATTCCTCATGTTGTCCCAAACTTTTTATGCATAAAATTTAAGGACAGTCACAAAGAAAAATTATTTTGGAACCTTAGAGGAATCTTTTGAAAATGGATCCTAGACCATCTTAAAGAGGATTTTTTCCTCTTTCTAATGAGCCTTTATTTGCTCCAAAACTCCCAATAATTTGTGAGATATTGAATTTTTAAGTTAAGGAAATTATTCCTAGCAGTGAGTCGACCTACACTCAGTCATACAAGTTGGCCTCACTTCAAATAGACGTGTCCCTTCAGTTGTAAACGAAATCTCTATAAATAGACATCTAAACACTTCATTTTGATAAGCAATTCACGCAAGAATTCGGAGATACGAAGTACAAGGGAAGGCAGAAGGCCGAGGAGAACAAGGAGACTATTGTTTAGGAGGAAAAAAAAGGATAGTTCTGTTTGGTCATAAAATCTTGGTCAAAGTTGCCGTATTTTCCATGGTTGAAGCTGCCGTAGTTGTCGTGGTCGAAGCTGCCATTGTCTAAACTACCGTAGTTGTCATGGTCGAAGTTGCCAAAGTTGCCATGGTCGAAGCTGCTGTAGTTGCCATGGTTGAAGCTATCGTGGTCGAAGTTGTCATAGTTGTCGTGGTCAAAGTGTTGATTTATTGGGATTGGACAAATAGGGCTTGTTGAAGTCTTCTCTTAAGAACAAAATAGGGTAGAGTTGGAGAACTTTGTGAAGCAACATATTGAATATTTGTAGATCATTGAAGACCATGATGCATTGACACCATTATGAGGTGACCTTGAAGAAGTTTTGTTTGGGTAACATGAATAGCAGTGGCGACACCTTCATGTGAAGAACAAGGTTGTCATTGATGATGTGACGTGGAGACTAAGTGAAGGCGTAACTGAATATTGATAGGGCTTGTTGAAGAAAAAATTGGGAGCTGTGAAGTATAACCAAACATACCTTGACAAAGTGAAGTTATAGGGTTGGAGCCCTTGGGGTTGGTGCCTAAAAATTGACAAGGTTGGTGCCTTGGAAAGTCCAAGTCGGTGCTTGGCAAATATATGTTTGGTGTCCTTGGAGTTGGTGCTCCTAAACTCAAGGTTGGTGCTGTGGATAAGATAGGGTTGGAGACCTAGAGGATCAGAGTCCTCAAGAAACTAGGTCGAAGCCTAAATCAGATATAGGGTTGGAGCCCTTGAGGTTGGTGCCTCAAAATTGACAAGGTTGGAGCCTTAGAAGTCCAAGTTGGTGTTTAGAAAATATAGGTTGGAGCCTGGGAAATTGAATACTAGTGTCTTCACCTAGGGTTGGAGCTCTACATATATTGTACTTGATTTATTAAAGAAATTAATAAAAGCATTTATTCTTATCGTTCATTTTGTGTTCTAAATATAAGTGATATAACTGGTAAAAGTAAAAATTGAAAAGAAATACTAATTCACCTGCCTCTCAGTATTTACAACAATTGATTTCAGTGCCAGTACCTTCTCTCAAAGCCTAACAGCTTGAAGGTTGATCTTTAGAACACAAATGGCGAAGCTCAAAGTCTCAGTGCCAATACCTTCTCTCAAAGTCTCCAATCCTCCTAAAGACGTGTCTCTGCCAACCACTGTAATTGAAGTCAATCAATTTATGAAGGCTCCATTGTTCAATGGAAACTTTGATATATGGGAGGCGAGAATGAGGAATTTCTTAAAGACTCAAGGCATTGAAGTTTGGAAATCAGTGATTGTTGATATCATGATGGATGGATAATCCAAGGAACATAATATGAGAATCCAAGGAACATAATACAAGAAAAATGAAAGCAATATTGAATGGGTTTCCTGATTCTATGAAGGCCAATTTTGAAAAATGTTTGTCAGCAAAAGGCATATGGGATAAAATTCATGATCTTCACTCAAAAGGAGCATTGATAATGATCTCTAATCAAGAAAATGATGGAAAACAAGAAGGAAATCAAGAGCCTATCAAGGAAGGTGAAGATAAGAGTGATAACATCAAGGCTAAAGAAGACCTAGAAGATGAAGAGAATGAAAAAGAGTTTGAAGAAGATCCCATCACTAAACTTATGGCTACCATGGAAGAGATTAACAATTTGAAAAAGGAAAATGAGGAACTTAAGAAGAAAGTGCAAGTTGGTGACCAAGACAAGACAAGGAAGGAAGTTGACCTTGTCAAGATTCAAGTACAATAAAGAGATGAGGAGCTCACCAGGATTAAGGAAGAATTTCATCAAAACAAGAGAAAGTATCATGAAGAAGTCATATCCATGAAAAATCAATTGGATAAGGCAAAGAAATGGGAAGATACCTTGTCAAGTCACCTTGAATAGAGGCATAAGAGCTTGAACAAACTTGAAGCAGAGATTGGTAAATACAAGGAAGAGGTATCCTCCCTTATATCTCAACTAGAAGAAGCAAGGAAACAAGCACAAGGAGCTGATAAGGTTATGGAAGCTTTGACATTCATAGAAGGACAAGTTGATGAAGCAAAAAAGGAGAGAAACACCATGGTATGCCAACTAGAAGAAAAGTTTGATGACATCACCAAGTTCAAATTAGAAGTCACTTATCCTAAGGCCCAATTGTATGAAGCAACGAAGATGATGGAAGAAATGAAGAGCCAACTAGTTATGAAAGATGAATATTGTGAAAAGTTGAAAGGAGAAATTGTATTTCATAAAAAGGAAGTTGACTTGTTGAATAAGAACTTGAAAATCTCTCGAACCCTAGATGACAACTTAAATCATCAAAGGTCTCCCCTTGATAAATTAGGTCTTGGCTATGCAGTTGAATCCTTAAGTAAGAATGATGCAAATCCTAATGTTTCAAACAACAAGGATGTGAGGAAGCCTGGAAGAAATGTTGATGCTGCAAGTTCTAGCAAAGGCAAGGAGAAGAGTCAAGACAACTATGGAAGAAACCTTCCTCCAAGAAGAAATGCAGATGGTGTTAAGGATGCAAGAAGAAATGGTTATCAGCAAAGGATCCCAAGGAAAAAAGACTTCAGAAGTACATCAAGGAAACCTTCTTCTCCTAGGTACAAAAGTATATTTCTTGGTTATTGCTATTCTTGTACAAACTTTGGGCACATGGAAAACGATTGTAGGGCATATTAAAAAGATAATTATAATGTTCCTCGTCAATATCTAAGAAGAAATTTTGCAAGAAGTCATGAATTATTATTCACGAACAACATAGAGTGCTTCAAGTGTCATAACATTGGACATATGGCACGTAATTGTAACTTGACTTGGGCACCTACTCAAGATTGAACTATGCCAGAAAATAAATTTACACAAGTATGGAGAAGGAAGCAAATATAATCCGAAAATCTCTTGAAATCTCTAGCCAAAAACACATGTTGTTGACCTAATCTTCAATAATCTAAGAGTTTTATGGAGCAACTATTCCAAAAGGAATACCATGCATACAGTTAGGGGGATCATATGATGATTAAGCATTCTTACGGAAGCCATCCATGAATGAGTCTTATGAAATCCTTGATGAGCTATATGGACAATCATTCTATGATAGATCATCTCTCAAGAGCACTCCTTGAAGAATATAATCCTTATTCATTTGAAGGATTATTATTGAAGATCTATTCCACTTGATCATTAGCAGGTAATCTTTCATGAGGGGGAGTTGGTTCATCACATGAAGCAATTTAAGCACATCTACCATGGACCACATTGCCAGAAAGAAGAGCACCATGACAAGGGGAGTAACATACTTATGAAGAACTACTATTCGTAAAGAAATGAAGCAAATTGATAGGGGGAGTACTTGGCCACCCCATTTTCCATTGATGTCAAATGGGGAGAGAATGTTGAAAGGGCAAGAATATTGCCATAAATGACAAAGGGGGAGATTGTTAATCTAGGTTGTCATTGATGTCAATATGGCACTAGCTGAAATGGAAAATATTGTTGAGATGCTTGGTTCCAAATGATGATGTTATAACTCTTGTTTCATAAGAATGTCATCAATTAATATGTCAAGTCACTAATGAAGAAGTCTTAAGAAGTGCCAAGTGCCAAGTATTTAGAAGCCCTTGATGACATATGGAGGACTACATTTGATGATTGAGGAGAAATATGGCACTCCTGAGCATCTATGTTCAACTTTAGACGAAGCAGATGAAAAGGATTTAGGCTTTGAATCTTTCGATTCTAAGAAACACTGGACTCATCAATGCTTAATTGTGACAGAGCTCGACCTTTGTTAACTAATTTTGACTTCGCTCCAATATATAATACATCGATATTGTAACTTGAACATGTGTTTTATTCACTTTCCTGAATGACTTTACAATCTCTGCTATGGAGATTTGTACTCCAGTGGTGGTCCCATGAGCTGACCCTACAACAATTGGTTAAAAATACAAGCCAATTGTTGTAATAGAGTGATCAACTCAGATAAATTCCTCAACGAGGTGTGTTATACAATTAAAAAATAAATGACCAAGACTATTAACAAAAACATCAATGTGACCAACCCTTGAGATTTAGTTCCATATGATCGAATAACCATAATTTATGTCACAATCAAACATTCACATATATTAACAAATTTGGTACTAATGTGGTTTTTCCCCATATGTAGAATTTTTATTATTCATTTGGGGCACCTTAATTTCGGGGCTTCATCTTTAAGAAGGCATATCTCCTCAACCAAGAAGACCTACATGACATGTCACTTATCTTTGGAAGCAACATAACAAATACAATCAAATGATGATGGTCATGAGATGAAAAACACTGATATTCTCATCCAATTTCCTCATCAAACGCGAGGCATCATAACCACACCACATGGGTTTGGATTCCTTCTCTTCCTTCCAAGGATTCTTGTCTATTGGAGCTTCCAATCAATGTAATCCGCACATGAATTTTAAGATCGTTCAAAGACTAACATTAGCATCAATGACAACACCATTCAACAAAGAACGTTATTTCCTATCACACCTATATATAAAAAATGCACTGATCTAGACATAGGCTATAGAAAGATGATGAATTTTAATTATCCAGTTGGATAGGATTGATAATGGTTTATACATATTCTTCCAAGAAAATTATGAGATTGACCAGAAAAATCTCAACTACGAGACATGTGTATCATCATAAGCACATTGTTTTATTTCTTTCTATTTTGAGTTTCAAATCCTAAAATTGTTGTGATGCAACAATATTTAGTTTAATTTGTAATTTTGTATAAAATTTAGAAATCAACTCATATGAAGGGTAGGATTTTGGTATTGTAACTTGTAATCAATATTTTTGAAGCTTTGGAATTTTGGCCAAGTTTAATCAAAAGATTTTGTTTTCATCATATGGTAGTTTGTCATCTTAGGTGAGTGTTTTTTGTTGTTGTTATTTTCATCATCAATTCATCTAAACATATTTTATTATATGGAACAATAGAGAGGTCAAGTTGATAATCATCTGACCTTATTTCTCTTAGCAATGTTATGTTCAACACTGAGATTATAATGCAGACAATCTGTTAGTATTATATATTGTTGTCGTGCTTTCATATAATTAAAGTCTATTTATTGTTAAGCTACTAGAATATTGTTTTGTATGCATTTATTTTCTTTATCATAAAGCTTCTATATTCAAATTGAATGTAAATGTGGCTTGATAGTATCTCTTCTCTTCTATCATCTATTTTAATGATTTTAATTGTCATAGTTGAATGCTTGCTTTTGCGGTTAAACTTCTAGAGGAATAGTGTTTTATTCTCAAGACACAACTTTAACCATTAGCAACCATCTTTTCAAAAATCTCCATGTCTTGTTGCCTTGACACAATTTCCCAAACATAAATTGTCTACAAGGATAAGTAACAACACCTTCCATTCCAAATTAAGTTATGTAGCATGATTTCTCATGGAAACAATTCCTCTCTAGCTCTAGAAATTGTCTGACAACACCCTCCATTCCTAACTAGGTTATATAGCATGACTTCTCATAGAAACAATATATATATTATATATATATATATATATATATATATATATATATATATATTTTTTTTTTCTAGCTCCTATGATCCCCAAACCTAAGACCTAAAACCCAATAAGAATAGTTTTTTTCCACTCCAAATGCAATTTGAAAAGGATTCTTTTTGCAATGGCTCCTTATGGGTGGTTCAACATGTCCTCATTATTATCTCCCTAGTTGTATTTGTAACTTTGTTATAATGTATTCATATACAAATATGCTTATGAACAATAATATGACATTGCATTGTTGGCAACACCATTTTCCCAGGGTGATAGGGGGAAGGCACTAGTCTTAGAGTAGTCACATATCCTTGCTATTATTATTATTGAAGCATCGTAGAAAAAAAGTTATAGCAAAAATGACGAATTGACTTGTTTGAGAGAGAATTTAGGAGCATTTAGAAACTCTAATTTCCTTGGACCATATCTTCGACAAGACAACGAACCAATATTTGAAACTTGAACCAAAGGTTTCTTAGCATGTCTTTTCAATCTTCTCTAGGTTTCACCACCTCAAACCTCATAGAAACAAATTTATAGAGAAAATGCCACAAGGATCTATTTGAAGCAGCGAAACCCTAGGATCAAGAGCTCTAATGCAAAATGTTATGATCCTTGTGCCTTAACAATGATAAGAAACCAATAATTACAGTCTACTTTGAGGGGGAAACCTCCTTATATAATAAATACAATGAACACGACAATATTTGATGTTCCAAAGGCAAGGTCTCCTTAGTATATATATATATATGAGAGACAAGGGATACAGTAATAATAAAATGAGACCATGAGGGGTTCTAGCCTACATAACATTATAACAATAGAAATGTAATCACTCAATATCTAGGGATCACTAAAAGGGTTTTCGGGTTAACATGGAGTTTATATATGGCTTAACAAATTCCTAGATGGTTATTGAGGTCATAAGGATTTCATGCCATCAGAGCAATGTCATTATCACAAAAAGAAGGATGGCATCTATACTAAAGAGAATCCAGTTAGTACAACTAGCTTCTTCTAACCAACATTTTAACTTATCAATGTAAATGCGAGAGAGAATAGGGGATAAGGGACAACATTACTTGATTCCTATATTACAGCGAATTTCTTTTGACCACCCCTTAATGTTCCTAAACTTAACAATAATATTTTCATAGAGCCTTATAATAAAGACTCTCAACTCATAATTTATTTTAGCTTTATGGTCTTGTATCAATTTTGTTTTCAAATTAAACAAAAAAATGATTTTAAATATTTTTGAAAATTTATATATTTTTTATAAATAAGTTCCAAACTTAAGGGCTTTTATTAATTTTAGCATTAATCTCAATGTCATATTTTTATATATTGAATTTCAACATGTGTTTAATAAATTTTGCCATTCACTTTTATTTTATTTGTAAAAAGGAAAAATATAATTATGAATATATGTATATTTCAATTAAATATTATAAAATAACTAGTTGGAAAACTTTTTTTTAGAATAATCACATATCATTTATGTGTCAACATTTGGAACCCACTACTGGGTTCATCATTAGAACAAATATGAAAGATGTGATCTAACAAGAAAACTAAGAAAACTAAATAGTGTTGAGATGCTCCAAAGAATTCCAAAATAATAGATTAGAAAGTCAAAAAAAAAAACTACCATAATAGTAAAAAAATGATCTAAACATTAAAAACAAAAAATAAACCTCCTGGGTTCCAAATCTTGACAGATAAATAGATAAATGATATGTGATTGTTCCCCAATAGGTTTTCCAATCATTATGAATCAAATAGGTTTTCCAATCATTATGAATCAAACAAGTTTTTGTTTCAAAAAAATTAATAAATTAACATTTTTTAGAATGAATATTAATATTTAAACATAAATAATATGCAAATTATTAAAAATTTATTTAAATATTAAAAATTAAAAAATATTCTTATAATTCTTATAGAATTAATATAATTTTTTTTTTAGATTAACTAAAATATAATATTTAATTTTGGTTCAATGATCTGATTCTCCATCTTGTCCAAAGGATAAACCACACTGGAATAGTTCAAAAACATTTTGGACCAAACTTCTCTTATGTGGTTATTAATAAGTTAATTCTCAAAAATTTAATATGATTTATTTAAATAAATATAATTAAAGGTAATCAATATACTTTAACTTTTAAAAATTTATTATTTAAAATACACATGATCATATAAAATAGTAAACTTCTTAATATAATTAAGAACATGAATGGTTTAATGTTAATTTAATATATTTAATTATTAATTATAGAGAGAATAATTTATTGACATTTATTGTTTAATTTGTAATTTATATTGGATTCATTTATCATCATTCAAATAATATCATCTTTTAAGAAATTGGTTAATGAAGTTTACATATGTATAGGTTTTCATTTTTGCTTTAAGATGTAATAAAAAAAATGTTAAGTTTTTAATCTCCTAACTTCTCTAGGACTTAGTTTGAAGTGTGTTTAAATTGTGAAAATCATTTAAAATTGCATTTAATTTATACCGTACTAATATTTAATATATTGATAATTTTTCAATAATCTTCAAATTGAATTATAAACTTCTAATATATATAGCTTACCAACTGTTACATATATCTGGATAAACTATTAATTCCCATTAAAAAATAATATTAAAAAACACTTTAATATAATTAATTTATCCCCAATTTTTTGTATTTTAATTAAATCAAATATTAAACTATTATAATAAATGATATTTATATTAATATTAGATAAATAAATATTTAAAAATAAAATTAAACTTTAATATTAATGTTTTAACTAATGCTTTTAATCGTAAAAAACACTATAATTAAGTTTATCCCGAGAACCAATCCCCCCTACACACACATGACACTATATAATAAAATATGAAGGAGCTTTACTTTTGAGACTTAAATGCGTATCAAGTAAATACGATTCCTTTGACTTTCATTAAATTGAGTTTTTTAATGGATTAAATTAATACTCACAAATAAAAGGAGTTTTTTAATGGATTAAATTAATACTCACAAATAAAAGGAGGGCGGAAAATTGAAGCAAAGAAGAAATAAATTATTTTTATAAGTTTGTCTTTTAAAGCTTTTTAAATCTGCCGTTGTTGGGCTTTATGGTATATACTTTATAAGGAACAAAGGATTAAGAATTATTATTTATTTAATTTATGATTAATGATAAATTAAGTACATTTCATAAACAAATTAGAAATTGAAAAAAGAAATTTTTTTTTATTATTTATTATTCAATAATAATAAATATATTTTTATAATAAAATATATTAATATTTCACCAGAAGTATTATATTAAACATTTTGTCACGCTCTATTTATATCTCATAATTTTTTAATAAAAATACTAAAAATTATTTTCTTTTTTATTATATAACCAACAATTTTTTTATATTTAAAAAAAAATTGGATTTTGAAAAATTATTACATCCTTATATCTTATGAAAATGAGAGATATCAACATTTGTATTGCGACATTTTTAGTGTTGATTTGATTACAACACACTCCTTTGATTTCTTCAAAATTGATTATTTGTGGAGCCCTTAGAGCATCTCAAATATCTGATTTTTTGTGGAGCCCTCAGAGCATCTATATTTGAGAACTCTAATTCCTTTGATTTCTTCAAGATTGATTATTTGTGGAGCCCTTAGAGCATCTCAAATATCTGATTTTTTGTGGAGCCCTTAGAGCATCTATATTTGAGAACTCTAAAATGTGGTTCCATTCTTCAAAATACCTAAAAGAAACCTTAATTATGAGGGGCTTTTTCACATTTGATTGCGATCTCTGGTCATATATATGTTGAACTTACTCTGGTGTCACTTTAAATTGAATCTTTCATATTATTCTTATACACAAC
This sequence comes from Pinus taeda, assembly GCA_000404065.3. Classification (NCBI taxonomy): domain Eukaryota; kingdom Viridiplantae; phylum Streptophyta; class Pinopsida; order Pinales; family Pinaceae; genus Pinus; species Pinus taeda. The sequence goes on along the minus strand of APFE031345564.1, from coordinate 180,573 downwards.
TTTTAAAAATAATGTTTATATATATATATATATATATATATATATTATATAATAATATATTGAATTCATTTTGAAGAAATATAAAGCAATTATTTATTAAGAAACATATATTAAGTAATAGCAATATTTTAAGAATTTTATTTAATGTTAAGTTTTATATCAAATTTATGTTAATCCTAAATTTTTTTATTAGTCCTTAATTATGGAGTGATTGTGTTTCTATTGTTATATTTTTCTTTAAGCTAAATCTCTTCATAATCCCATTTTATTATAATTATACTTATTGTCTCCTATATATACTAAGGAGAACTAGTCTTAGGATCATCAAATAGTGTTTTGTATATTGTATTCATTATAAAAGGAAGTTCTGCCCTAGAAGATGATTGTAATTATTAGTTTCTCATCATTTTTAAGGTGCAACGTTTGTAACATTTGGTATCTGAGTTCATGATCCTAGGGTTTTGTTATTTCAAATAAGTCATCATGGCATTTTCACTGTAATTTTATTTTTCCTATGAAGTTTTTGATGGTGAAACTTGGAGAATATTGAGGTGAAATCTTGGGTAACATTTGGTTCAAATTTCAAATCTTTGTTCATTATATTTTCAAAGATATGCTCCAAGGAAGTTAGGGTTCCTGAATGATCTTGAAATCATTCTCAAACAAGTTAGTTTGGAATTTTCATTATAAAATTTTCTATGACATTTTAGACCGTGGAAAATGGACCACATTGATTGATAATCTCAATGAACATTTTGTTCAAATTTTAGATCCTGGTTCACTATGATTTTAGATATATGATCTAAGTAATTTTTTGTTCCTGAATGCTCTTAAAATTAGTTTCAAACATCAGTTTGGCATTTTCACAATAATTTTATTTTTTGGTTTTAAAGAGTGAAACTTGGACTATATTAAGTAGAAATCTCAGGGAAGATCTGGTACATTTTTCATAATTTGGCACCATCATCTCAGAGATTGTGTAGCGAGGATGATCATGTTGCTGTAGTATATTTCGACAGAGGAGCAAGATGCTAACATTTTGAAAAAGTCATTGTCAAAGTGTAAATTCGAGTTCCATAGAGACAGGATCGGGGTGGCAAGTAATCCCTTTCTTGCTGAGAGGGAGTGTTGAAATGTGGCAACAAGAATATTCCAATTTTAATTTGTCCTTGAATTAAAATTTGAATTTAGTTTCACCAGTTGCTTGAAAAATAATTAATTAATTCATCTTGAGTTAATTAGTTGGAGAAATTCAAGTTAGAAGTCCTTCTGAAGTCATGCAACAATTATCCCTTAAATTAAGAAGACTATCCCTTAACTAAAGAGATAAGATTGAGTTATATTTGAGTTGTAATTAGTTAGCTCAGTTTACTGAGTTAAGTCCAGTTAAATTAGTTCCAAACTGTTTGAGGAACTAATTGTGAGTTACCAGTCAGTTGATGCATGCATGCACTCAACTAGTGTACTCCAGATAACTGAAGATTCTCTCATCATTAACTTATGCATGTCTATTATGAGAAAGACCCAGTTGAGACTAAAGACAGTGACAATGTACTATCAGTTGCATGTGTTTTCCTATAAACAAAACTCATGCATGCAGAAGGAATTCATCCTTGAGGATTGCACAGTTTTACAGGGTGTGAGACCAGTGTGAGAGATCAATGTTCCACTTGGTAATAGGAGGATCACCTAGGAGAAACTGCACAAGGAAATAGGAGCTTGGAGGGCAAAGGAGAAGGCTTATGAGAAGTCTATTTTTCCTGTGAGCATCTATGAGGATTGTACTGAGAGATGGCTAGCTGTGAAAGCTAAGGCTTGGTGTAATTCTGACATATTTCGAACTTGTATGATAATATAGATAGTGGGGTTTTTAGCTGAGGCTTTACCTTGAGTATTCTTCTGTGTTTTCATGTGCATCGATTCTTCTTCTGGTTATATGTGTTCAACTTGATCTTTCTCAAATCTTTTAGGCTTCCGCAAATTGATTGTAGAATTAGGTTAAAGTATTTTTCTTTGGTTATATTGCATTATGAGGTTAATCTACAGTCAGAATTTCTACATGGTATCAGAGCAAAGGTTATCAGAGCTGTGAATAGTATAATGAGAAGAGAATTCGAAGTTTGAAGTTCGAGGTTGCAAATGCAAAATCAAATTCTTATCACTTCAAGGTTGGCCAATGGTGTTCAATGGCTTGAGATACTTGTAGATGGTAGCTCAAAATACATAGCATGGAAAGATCGCATGGAGGCTGTATTATGTTAGGCCCCTATACTACTAGTATAACCCCTTATTATTATTAGTACAACCCTCTTATTATATTGATGTACCCATGTAGTGCCCATTTGTTACTATTGTGCCCCATAGAAAGCCACTATTGTTATTATTGTGGCTTTATATTATTATTGTTAGGTCGGTTGGGTTATATTGTGGCTCCATAGACTCCTATATATAGAAAAGAGGTTTTGTCATTTGTATCATCCAAGAATTGTTCATTTATGTAATGTAAAGGAGGTTGCCCCCTCGAAGAGGCTGAATTCTAAGGCGTTGATCTATCTTTTCTATCTTTTCTTGAGCTGGTTTCATAATAGCGACTATTCCAACGACCCAATCCTTTAAATCAATTGGTTATTTGACATGAGGGCAAAGGCTCAGATTTAAATTTGAATTTCATGGTAGGGCTTTCATAAGATAATTCCAGGCAATTCCTTCGTCAAGATATCATAGCATGTATAAGTGCTCATATGTTCCTAGTCAGTTATGTCAACATATTCATTAATCAAGCATTTAGATTGCATATACATTATTTTTGGATTCAACCGAATCATTCCTTTTTGTCACAATAACAATACATCCATGTTGACATAGGAAATACATGACATAAACATAAGTATTACAATTGATTACAAATTAAGTCAAGGGTAAACATAGGGATGTTACACAAAGTATTCGTAATCAAAATACGACTCTCTCTTCTTGATATTGGTGTCATCCCCCCCCCCCCCCCCAATGGTGCATCAAACTAAAATTTGATGAGGCTTCTCTATGCAACTCAAGACCAACAAGGATCAAGAGAATTTTTTGGATGAAAGAGGAAATAACTCTCTAAACTTTAAATGGTTATAGGGGGATGGGTATAAATAAATAAACATAGTTCTAGGTAATAGAAAGGGCATCTTGTTGAAACAAATCAAATGTTGGGATCATCTTTATGGAAGAGGATTCAACGCTTATAATTGAAGTTTTGAAGAAACTCAAGAATGGAGCTCAACATGGGTAGGTAACCAAGAATTGGATCTTCTTACTCCCTCTTGAAAACTTTCTAGACACATTTAAATTTCACTAAGTCTGTCCCCTATCACCTGCCAAACATGCAATGAATAAGCCCATATAGCTCTTCATTGGGCTTGGAGCAACAAAATAGGGGATCAATCTAGCTTTAAGATGGGAAGAGATGTCTTCATTGACACCAGGGGAGATCAATACCGCTGGGGGAGATCACTACCACCTTAATTGAGGTGGATTAGGTTTGATATGGAGATAGAGATACACAAGACATCCTAGATTAGGTTGATAGCATGTCGATAAACGGAGCATGAGAGACATGACAATGACTCGTGTGTGGTGACATAAGTGAGAGGGAGGAGAGATGAAGTGCCCCTTCCCTCACTAGAAATTGTCATTACAACACATTTCTCATTTGAGAAGTGATCGACAACTTGAGTAGTGATCATGAAAATGCGTGAGAGGAAGCGATAAACCAAAGTGGGTTTGGTGGGAATTGAATAGTAAAGAAGTGAGGGTATCTTCTTTCTTGGGATAATGATCTCAGTTCTTTGTTTGAAGAAACATATGGCCATCTCCTGTTTGATAATGATTAATTCTATTATTTTTGGCGATGAGGAGAAGGTGTGTATGCTAACGGGGCTAGAATATTGGCATCCCCTTGATGGGAAGTAGGAGGAGGAAGGTTGTGGTTAACATAAGTCTTATAAAGTTACTCCAGAGAGAGTGCAACGGTGTTCGAGAAAGAGACCTCTTCTTAAATAGTATAGTTGTGATGATGACTATAAAAGGCACCAAAATCATCTTAAAGGCAAAGTTGTGACTCCCCCTCCTTGCAGTAGCATGATTTTTTGTTATAATAGTGAGAATAGGTTAAAATTTCAAATTTCCTTGAACACATTATTGAGGAAACTTTGGGAGATGTGGGGTTATGCTAGGGAGTGGGTTAACATTAAGGTTGAAGAGGACGAGAAGTACCTCTTCAAAGCACCCATCCTCAACTAGAGATGAACTAGAAGCAAATAAACTCTATTTGTTAGGATCTTAGGCCTCTTTTGGATCGTTAAAGGTTCACGACCATAACCTTGGAGGAGGAAAAAGACAGAGGTGTAGGTCAAAGAAACAAAAAAGCAAACAAGATGGACACCCTCATCGAGCTTAAACATATATAATGGAAAATGATAAGGACATTTAGAAGATACATGCAATTTTGGAGGAGATACAACCATGGAGGAGAGGAAGACAACTTAGGGGAGCCCACTATTTCAAGTGACGTGGCATAAGAATATGGGTTTTTATAATGTTTTCCCTTTTTAGATTCATTTGTGTTACATAAAGGTTCTATATACTTGCCATATGGATTCACTAATGTTTTAGGGAAGGGAAAATTGCATTTGGGATTGGTTTGTGTTGAAACCTTAAATATGCACTAAAGTACCAAAATGGTAAATCCTCCATTTGAGAGTAGAAGAAGTGGAAATTTGGGGTCTTGAATGTGGAGTGTCTAGATTAAGGGATATTGTTTTTCATTTTATGACTCATTTGATAGTTTTTCAATGGAGTTCATTTTAAAAAATGGAGTTCATATGTGAAAGTTATGACCTCGTCAAGGTAACAATGCAAATATTCCTCACAGATCCAAATGTGGGAACACACCATAATTGAAATATGGGGAGATAGTAATGTGTGAAAACCCACCAAAGAATTCTAGAATCATACTAGCTAAAAAAAATAAAAAAAAATAAAAAAAATTGCAAAAAGAGGCACAAGGGTTAACTTTTACATTAGCTACCCTTTGTTCCCTAGATAAGCAAGAGTGCGGAGGAGATATTAACAATGTCAATAGACATAGACATGTTGTAGTGGATTGTAGAAGACCATAATGTATCATAGATTTGTAGTAATCTTAAAGAACTGTGTAATATTTATTGTAATATCCATAATATAAGAAGACATAGATCATAATGCTTCATTTCTTGTTGGTTTTTCCATATAAACCTTCAAAGGTGAATTTTGTGCCCAGTGTATTTGTTATGTCTAATGTCACAATAGTTAAAGACTCCAATTTGTGTGTTTTAGTTTTCATGTTTAAAGCCTTAAAAAGACAAAAACATTGTCACATAATACAGTATAATTTCACTATAATCATTGTCGTTTGAAGATTTATTTTGGTGAGCAAACCAATGGAATGTCCAAGAGGGCACATTGGTATTAGAGTACATTTTTTTGGGCATTTGGTGGTTAAGTATAGTGTATACATACCTTAGGAAATCCATATGGATTTATAGATTCGAACAAGGCTTAATAATCAATGGCAATCCTTCACAATGGAAGATGAGCATTGAGAAGGACCCATTGATAAAGGTGGAAGAACATTTATTGCAAGGTTGGAAGCTTAGTAATGGATATTTCTACGAGCATAGCCCTACTCGTGGCCACTTTTGAGAAGAATATTGTCCCCTTATGAAGAAGCTAAAATCTCATGAGAAACCAAGGTACACTACAACAAAACCCTGTGATTAACATCCCTTGTTGCTTCCTTTTTTGCATCTAGAGACCATTTTTTGGTGCTATTTGCATCCATTTATCAAATATGGTGAAAAATATGAAGCAAAATTTGCACCATTTTTTGCACCAAGTTTAGCACCAAGTTTTGCACCAGGTTTTGCATGAGGTCTTGCACCAAATTTTGCACCAAGGCCTGCACCATCCTTTTCACTAGGTTTTGTGCCATGTTTTGCGTCAAGTTTAGCACCTAATTTTTTTCACCTACTTTTGCATCCTCTATTGCATCCACTTTTTCTTCATACTCATGCATCAACTTTTGCATCCTTTTTTGCATCATTTTTTGCATCCCCTTTTTGCACCAAGGTTCACGTCAAGGTTTGTGTCTAGTTTTGAATCCACTTTTGTTGTGCCACAGTTTGCACCTAGTTTGGCACCTACCTTTGCACCTACTTTTTCTTCTAATTTTGTATCCACATTTGCATCCTCATTTGCATCTATGTTTGCATCAAATTTTTCATATATTTTTGCGTCCCTTTTCTTATCCACTTTTGCATCAAGTTTTGCATTGGGTTTTAAGTCTCATTTTGCATCTACTTTTGCATAAACTTCTATTTCATCCACTTTTTCATCCAATGTTTCACCCATGTTTAATCTACTTTTATATCCCTTTTTGAATTTTTTTGCACCAAAGTTTGCTTATTTTTTGTACATCTATCATTGCATCCACTTTTGTTCTGCCATGTTGTGTACCTACTGTTGAAGTCATGTTTTGTTCTACTTTTGCATCGACATTTGCATCGACATTTGCATCAAATATTGCCTCTTTTTACATCCACTTTTGCGTTGGGTTTATGCATAGGGTTTTGTATCTTGTTTTTAATCCAATTTTGCATCTACTTTTGTTGCATTCATTTTTGCATCCAATTTGTTGTCCACTGTTGCACCCACATTTGTGTCCACTTTTGCATCCCTTTTTGCAGCTTGTTCTGCATCCAAGTTTGCATCTTCATTTGTTTCTTTTTTTGTATCCACTTTTGCATCCATATTTGTTGAGCCAGAATTTCTTCCATGTTTTGCATATATCATTGCACCCAAATTTTATTCCACTTTTGCATCCACATTTGAATCCTATTTTCTATCCAAGTTTTCATCAAATATTGCGTATGTTTTTGTGTCCCCTTTTGCATTGACTTTTACGTCATGTTTTGCACCTACTTTTGCATCTACTTTTGTTACATACACTTTTGCATCTATTTTTGTGTCCACTATTTCGCCCATGCTTGTGTCCATGTTTACATTCCTTTTTACATCTTATTATGCATCCAAGTTTGTATCCATTGTTGCATCCACTTTTGTTTCACCACAATTTGTGCCAAGTTTTGCATCTATTATTGCACCCATATTTACTTCCACTTTTGAATCCGCATTTGCATCCAAGTTTGCATGACTATTTCATCTGTTTTTCTTCTCATGGTAGAGTTTACTATTTCTTCACATAACATAATGGTCACAGGTGCATCCCCACTAGGAGGATGCCCTACATTTCCCCCTTGTAGAGGTGCAATATTTGCAACAATTATGATTTACATTGTTGCTGAGGTGGGAAATGATTGTTCAACACAATCGGTTGTGTGGCGGGATTTCACTAAGTATTGTTCTCATTGACCTCGTCCAAATGTGGAAAATGATGTTTCATATGGCCCCTAACACAAATATTACATGGGAACTTTAGCTTTCTCTCTTTCTTGCCCCCGACATTGGTGTTTGGAGCTTATGGTTCTTTCTACTCATCAAAATAGTTTTCTTATTCTTCTTCTTTTTACCACCCTGTTATTGTGGTCTACCTAATCTTGTGGACTAAACCAAGTTAATGGTGGTTGTTTGGGCATAAGTTTTAGTTGTCTTGGTTATAGGTGCAGTCAAAGCAGGAATATGAGAAATAACTAACTAGTTTAACCTCCCAACCAACTAAATATAACCCATTATTCAAGAAACAGGAATTTCCTTTACTTTGACAAGCCTTGCACTCTTCCAAATGAGATCATAGTGGTATGTAATCTCTCCTCATAAAAACTCAACTAAGAAGACTAAGTTCCAAAAGCATTTCACCTCAAAAAAATCCAGCTTCTAACCTCCCAAGTAACCAGCCCAATGCTTCATTTTATAGTGCAGGGAAGGAGATTACAGGTCCACCTATGAAGGGATGCAATCCTCCTTCAAAAGGATAAGCTCCTCACATCAAGGGGCTAGCTCCCTTAAGGTATGGTATGCATGAACCTTAAGAGAGCGAACTTGCCACCTCAAGATTCCTTCCAGAAGCTTCTAGAAATGACTGAAAGTGAGTTTTTAGAATATGCTTGCGCCTTTTTAACTTTTAGAAGGGTCCACACCCATAACACAGAGACAGAGCGGTCAGGTACGCAGGAGACATGACCATTAGGTGCGGGACCGCAGGTAATGCAAAGAGAGAGTGCGGAACCAGAGTTTTAGAGACTTTTGAGGGATTTCTCTTATTTTCAAGGCTTGATATGAGGAACTGAGGCTCAAGACTTGCAAAGGAGGAAAGTATGAGTGGTAATGGACTCACACAAATTGCAGAATGTCAAGGTGACAATTTTGAGTGCAACAGATTGCCCCCTAAAGTTTGAAGTCTGTAATAGATGAAGATAGTGTCTATCATTTATGAAGAGTGAGTACTTTATCATTTCAAGGATCATCTTTTGGACACCCCAATCGAAACCTGTAAAAACATTCAATGCAAAATATATATATGTAGACATATCATCGCTGAGATAGGCATTCCCATACTCAGATCAAAACTAACTAAATTATTCTGATACAGGAATGATTTTGTAATACATCATGAGAATAGACATATGTAGACACAGTATGGGTGCAACCATCTGTTTATGAATAGTCCATTGTATAATGAATAACAAAATTCCTCGCAGCCTGGATGGTAGAAACTAGATCCAGGGTCTTGATTTCTGCTTCCCGAACTAGTACGATCCTATCCATGTGAATGAATGTGTCGAAGTCGAACATGGTAGAAACCACTTGATTACTAGTCAATGATGTGAACTGTTAACAAGTGTGAATGAAACCACCAGTAATGTTAATGGCTCTCAAAGTACTCCGTACAATCCA
>APFE031345564.1:5156-170444 GCA_000404065.3 Pinus taeda | reverse complement strand
AAAAGAAAACTCCAGGGGGGTCCTTTTTCGTAAATTTGTGTCCCTCGAGCCCAAAAAAGTATAAAATAATACTCGAGAGAACCGCTTGACCATTACGATCAAGGAGTACTTTTCATAATTAGTGGCCTCGATTCGAAAAAGTAAAAAAGTGTCGAAGACACGTTGTTTCGTAACCAGTATCAAACCTAAAATGACAAAAGTCCGGCGATCTTTTCATGTTTATACGGTCAGAAAAGAGCTGAAAGTGGACCACCTTTTTAATTCTGTTTAACGAGTTAGAAAGGGAAAAACTCAGAAATCTTTTCATATTTTACGAGTCAGAAGAGAGCTTAAAGAAGACTCATCCTAGAGGAACAAGTGGTATAAAGGGTAGCAACTGGTTCCGGTAATGGTGGAACTGCTAAAAACATGTAATGGTTAAGAGGCTGGCTAATAAAACCACTCATCACTGCGGTCCCTCAGGAAAGGAAAAACAACCAAGTGAAAGCATATGATCGGCCAAAGAGATGGTGGCGATGGAAAGAAAACAACTAAGGCTCATCTAGCAGAATTTAGTGGATAAAAACGACAATCACGAGATGTAAATTGGGTATGGGTTCATTTTTACACAAGCTTGAACCATAGAGAACTCTGCTTGGATTCAGTTTCATGTTTAAACAAGCTTGAAACAAAAAACTATGCTTGTTATAAGTTCACATGCCCCCCGAGCTTCATTGCATTCAACAAGGTGGATGGAATGAAAGTTCACTTTCGAGATCTTGGAAAGACTCAAAGACTCGATTTGGAAAGGGAGTTGTTTCATTTTTGAATGAGGTTGACACAGTAAAAGAACTATCCTCATAACCCTTGTTTCATTTTTTAAACAAGCTTGACACAAGACAAGGAACTATGCTCCATAATCCTTGTTTCATTTTTTAACGAGCTTGACACAAGACAAGGAACTATGCTCCAACCAAGACTCCTTGTTTCATTTTTTAATGAGCTTGACACAAGACAAGGAACTATGCTCGAGACATCCGGTTTCATTTTTTTAACGAGGTTGACACAGGAACAAAACTATCCTCGAGACATCCAGTTTCATTTTTTTAATGAGGTTGAGACTGGAACAAACTATCCTCGACACATCCGGTTTCATTTTTTAACGAGGTTGATATAGGAAAAAATTATCCTCGATACATCTGGTTTCATTTTTTAACAAGGTTGACACAAGAACAAACTATCCTCGAGACATCCAGTTTCATTTTTTAACGAGGTTGACACAAGAACAAACTATCCTCGACCTTGATCAGGAATCAGAAAACGACTATATAGCCTGATGTGCAATTTCAAAGGGACTCAAAGGCATCGCGCCATCAAATGAATCCACCTCAAAATCGAAAGGTATGATTCGAGGATCATCAAAAGTAACAGTATTCGATGAAATCATATGAATATTTGCAATAGAAGGCGATATGTTAGGAGGAGGGAAGGAAAAAGTTCCTAGTAAACCAGAATCTTTAATCAAACCTACACCCAACATCCTTGTAAGGGATAGTCGTTTTACCGACATGCTGAACATTATATGTAGAGACTAGGTCAGATGTGAAATAGGTCAGCTGGTCTATCGTAACGATCTTTTCATTATGATGAGATTTAATAAGCCGAAAGACCGATGAAACAATAGCATTCATAGCATAAGACCAACTGTGACCCAATAGAAGGTTGTAATCTAGAGGGGTATCAACCACTTCCACATTTAGATTTACGGTTTTGCCTTCGACCCCTATGGGTAAATCCTACAAAATACCAAAAGGATGGAACCCTTGGCCATCAAAATCCTTTAGAATTGTCGGAGACGAATTGAATGTGGGAGAACCAAGCGATCTCCAACACTGGATCGACATAATACACATAGAAGCCCCTTCATCAATCACAGTCCAAAAGCAAGGCCTGTTTTTGACTAACACTGGAATTTGGAAAGCCCTTTGATGAGGAAGGCGGGGTGTACTATTCTCTAAATAGAAGATTATTATGTTCGGATCCTTAATATCGACAGCTCCTATAGCAGACAATAGTAATTTACGTTGTGTTGGGCATGATTGTAGCACTTCCAAAGCCGACATTGTTGAAGGGGCAATGGCTAAGTATTCAACAATGTTATAATTCTGAGCAGCTCTCGCATGTGGATTGAAAGTTGATTTCCGAAGTATACCTTTAGCAGGCGGTTTGATTACTAAGTCAGGGTTGGGTTTCTCAATCTGTAGTGGATCAGAACCAGGAGGAGGTGTCTTTGATGTGTTTGAATTAGAAGATTCTGCTTCTTTACCATCAACAGGATTTTTACTACCATAATCTTATGATCGCATCGCAATCCTGACATGAGACATCATCATAATCGGTTCTTCTAAGGTATTCAAGGAAGAAGCAATCACCTTACTTTCTTGAGTAGGAAAAGGATCCTTCAAGGCAGCAGGCATTTGAGAATCTTTAATGAATTTCGAAAACTCTGTTCAATGTGGGCATTCTTTAGTAAAATGACTCTCGTCACAAATGAAACAAGGATAGCAAGGTTTTCATTTTTCGTTAGTAGATTAATTTTTATATCTTTTGAATTTCGATTGTTTTTGTTCTTCCCCTTCTCTTTACTACCGGATTTGGTCGTAGATGAATCTACGACATGGATGTCAGCAGAAACTTCAGCAAAAGAATCTCCTTTCGAGGAATTAGGTAAAGTTATTGTAGGAGAAGAATTATTTGAATATTTCTTCTTGATTTTAATACTAACTAAACCAATCATACCATCAGCAGCATGAGACCCTGAAGGAGCTGTAGTTTTTGGAAGATCAGGGACTTTTTCATGTAAAGTACCTAACTATATATAAACGAGGTCAAGGTATAGAGCCTGAGCAATGACTTGCTCTTTAGTGACAACTCCTGCCTTAGCTACATCTTCAGTGATTTTAGGTAACAATGATTTAACGTACCATTCTGCTAAAATTTGATCCGGAATGAAAACTTTCACTAAACGCCTTCTATGTCGCCATTCATGAATATGATCAGAAATATATGTGGACATGGATTGTTTTAGTGAAGTTAACAGTTCCGTGTCATTGTTGTATCTGACAGGCAACTGAAAATGAGTTAAGAAAGAAGTGGCTAGCTGATTGAAATTATAAAAAGAGCCTCATGGTAGCTCAATGTATCATTTGGTGGCAAGACCAATAAGATTTCATTGAAAAAGACGCAATCGAATTGAATCATCAATGATACAATTAGATGCACACCAGAGGTGATAAGTCATAACGTGATTTGATGGATCCTCTCCTGACTTACCCTCGAATTGCGGGATATTACTGGGCAACTTATTAGGCATTGGCAACCAATACAGAAGACAATTAATCAGATCGTTCGTAAGGCACGACAAATCAGGTAAATCCAAAGTTGCAATAAATGGTAACTGACGGTTAGGGTCGCGAAAACCTTGAGTAACAAGACCAAATCCAGGAGGAGGATATCCAAGATAACCTGAAATCAGATTTGCATTAGGAATGTTATAACCTCCTGGAAAACCAGGATTAACCGGACCAAACTGGGGTTGTTGAGGTTGTTGATAAGTATAGCCAGGATATGGTTGATTCTAATAAACTGGGTTTTGTACAGTAGGACCGAATTGATATTGTCCCTGGTACGGTTGATAAGTGAATTGCGGTTGACTTGTAGCAATCGTACTTGGACCAATTTGTTTTGCAGGCATCTGGACCGAAGTCTGAACTGTAAGTCCTGACTGTGGCACAGAGACTTGAGGAGTTTGCACTAATGCAGGGATAGTAGAAAATGAAGCTACAGATACTCCAGAAACAGGTGTGGTAGGTTGAACAGAAGTTGCAACAGTTGTAGCAGCAGTTTGAGGCGGAGTCTGAGGTGAGCTACGCCCATGCTGCTAAACTAAACAAGGTGTAGAGGTTGGAACAGTAGGTTGGACAGGTTGCTGGGTTGGAACAGAAACCAAAGGTTGTCTAGGTTGATTAGATAATTTCACATTAGGTTGCATAGCCTATTGAGTTTAAGATGGATTCCACATCATATTCATTCCGGGGTATGGACTCATTACAAGTAGTGCGTATGGAGGACCATAACCTGGTTGAATGTAGGGCTGATAATTAAGCAGTACATTTCTAGTTCCTTGTAAAAATGGTTGACCAGAAGGCGGTTGGAAACCTTGAGTTAGGCACTGACCTTGAGGTTGATAACCCTGAGGTACGTATTGATTATGGGGTTGATAAGCATATTGAGGAGTATATTGAGTCTGGGGTTGACCTTGGGGTATGTACTGTCCTGAAGGTATGTACTAACCTTGAGGTATGTATTCTCCTTGAGGTTGCCCCCCAGGCGGTAACCGACTACTTTGAGGTTGCCCCCTAGGCGGTAACTGACTACCTCGAGTTTTACCCCCAGGCGGTAACTGACTACCTTGAGGTTGCCCCCCAGGCGGAAACTGACTACCTTGAGGTTGAGGATTTGGAATACTGCCAGACATCATAAGAATTTTCTATATGTTCAACATTTTAGTTTCATTACTACCAGGTGATAACTGATGCTCAGTTGGTCAAGGCGTTGCTCCAGAAAAAGTACCAGAGAGTGGCTGGTACCCTGAAGGAACAAAAGGACGGTCATATAAAAATGTTTCTGGTGATTGGGAAAACATAGACAACTGTCTTGACATGATCAATGAAGGATAATAACCTCTTGGTGTAGGATGAAAATAATCACACGCAAACAAAGAAAATTTCAATAAAACCACCTAAAGTCTCTAAAGAAACAAACAACTGAATCACACGCCTAAAAAATCTAAGAGTTAAAACCAACCACACACAAATAGTAACTTCCCGTACTAAAAACTTTAGTTGGTGATGAAATCCAACGTCGTAGAATTTTAAAACAGAAAGGGCGGTTGAAACAATTACCCCGACAACCTACTTAATGAAACAGATTGGCACAAGTTTCTTCATAAAACCATCTCGAGTGAAGAGAACCCCCCAGAGAGTCCAAGTGAGTCTAGTCGACATCTGCTCCAGGTACAGTGAGACTCGTTCTTCACCGTCACCTTAGGAAATAATCTTAAGTTTATGGACACTAAGGTTACCAACAGCAACAAATACAACTGGGGGAGTAGTCTACGATCCGATTTACGTGCAAGGGCAGAGTAACAAAGCTCAATCCCCTTGAAGGCTCCTCGAAATGATCAATCTAAGGTTTACCAACCAGTGACCCCAGGATCCTCGACAATGATTAATCCGAGGTTTATCGTTTATAATACGCGCAAAACTTCTATCTTCCCCAATGAAACAAACTTGATTGTCTCAAAGGTTCAGACATGATCTCGTGATTGACTCCTTTAAGAGAAGCTTCCCAGAATGTATCAATTACAATTGGATTTATTTCCTACTGCAAGATGTAGCTACTTGCTTGTTTTAACTATCTTGGAGAGTTAATTAATTCCTACTCCAAGATATTAGCCTATGCTATATTAGTGATAAGAGCCCTAGAAACAGAAAAGATTGCTAGATCAGTTTTAATTAAGCGTTGCTTTTATGGGTTGTTCTTTAAGTCAATAGGTATGGAAATGAAACTTTGATGGTGTGAAGACTCGACTCCAAAAACACTAAAAAGATGCACCTAAAATGATAAGCAATTCGTTTTTCTTTCCATGAAATTCTGGCTAAAAGAAAGAGTTTGAGAATGCAATTCTTTAAGAAACAATTCTTTCTTTCAACATGGAAATAAAAAGAAAATATTTTTGTCTTTTTTAATAAGAACTCAAAAGGAGACTACTAATTAATGCTTACAAAAAATCCCTTTCCTTTTTCCAAAACTCGAAACTACAAAAAACAATTTCTTCAAAAGAGATCTACAAGTTCTAGAAAACACTCAAAACTACAAAAACTAATCTTGAGATCTAAAAACTTTTAAAAACCTAAATTGAATAAAAAGCTTCAATTCTTTTTGAGGAGTTTTACTTAGTTGTTCAGTAAACTAAGGATTCATTTGTTCAGAATAACAAATCAACCAAAAACATCTAGATATGTTTTCTTTTGTAAAAATGAAATTCAAAACTTATAACAAAGTTTGTTCAAAGATTTGCAACGAGAAAACTAAATCTATTTCTCACAAAGGATAGATTTCACAACCAAGTCAAACTCATCAAGAAGGCGAAAAGACAATAGGGTAATCTAAGGTTTCTCAAGCTTCTGATCTTTGAGTCACTATAGAGACCATGTGAAAATTGCACCAGGCATGCAAAACTTCTAGAAAATCATCTAAAACAAAAATACCATCGGAACTCACTCACAAGAGATTTTTGACAGGACAAATGCAAATCGGGTAGACACTAAAAACCTTAAATGAAACCTAAACTTAACTGGAAGAAAACGTTTTAGGTTTTCCAAAAAAATTTACAGGGTCCGCAGGCTTCCAGAAGAAATAGGTGCGGTCATGCTCTGTTTACTAAAGGAAAAGTACGGAGATGCCCGCATTGTCTGTAAGGAGAAAGTACGGTCCCCTCAAAAAAAAAAAATAAATAAAAAAAAATAAAAATAAAATAAATAAAAATAAAAAATATAAAATAAATAATAAAATTAAAATATATATATATATATATATATATATATATATATATTAAAAAAAAAAAAATTAAATAAATAATAATAATAAATAAATAAATAAATGAAAAATCCAGATCCTAGAAACTACCCAAGCCAACATACAGCAATCAAAAACCAGAAATGAAAACAAGTTTCTCAAGTCAAAGACAAAGGAAAACCAAAAACCAAATTCAGTTTCCCAGTGGAGTCACCAATTTGTTGGTCGAATAAAATGATCTTGCGGACAAGACCGATCTCCCTAGTATCAGAAGATAGTCTAGCAACAAACGGACAAACAAATCTATCTTTCTCTAGACATATGTGATTTATAAATAAATACTATAGAGGTGTTAAGACCCTACCTTAGATCCAACGCTTGTTCGTAGTAGCCATCCTTCAATCGTTCGAAAGAGTTACCCTTGAGAACCTACAATCACAAATAAGCAAACATCAAATAGCACCTGCATAGCAAATATCATAAATCATGTCTATTATGGTGATCAAGGAATCCATAAAATAAACCATGAATCAACAGCTTATTGAGAAAAACAAACTTATTTGTATTAACTTTGAAGTAGAAGAACCTTACAACCTTTTCAGCCTTGATGTTGAACAAGCTCTTCTTAGGGTCCGAAACAGGAATTTCATTTACTTTGAAAAGCCTTGCACTCTTCCAAATGAGATCATAGTGGTATGTAATCTCTCCTCATAAAAACTCAACTAAGAAGACTAAGTTCCAACAGCATTTCACCTCAAAAATATTCAGCTTCTAACCTCCCAAGTAACCAGCCCAATGCTTCATTTTATAGTGCAGGGAAGGAGGTTACAGATCCACCTATGAAGGGATAGAATCATCCTTCAAAGGGATAAGCTCCTCACATCAAGGGGTTAGCTCCTTAAGGTATGGGATGCATGAACCTTAAGAGAGCAAACTTGCCACCTCAAGATTCCTTACAGAAGCTTCTAGAAATGACTGAAAGTGAATTTTTAGAATATGCTCGTGCCTTTTTAACTTTTATAGGGGTCCGCACCCATAACACAGAGACAACGCGGTCAAGTACGCAGGAGACATGACCATTAGGTGAGGGACCGCAGGTAATGCAAAGAGAAAGTGTGGAACCAAAGTTTTAGAGACTTTTGAGGGCTTTCTCTTATTCTCAAGGCTTGATATGAGGAACTGAGGCTCAAGACTTGCAAAGGAAGAAAGTATGAGTGGTAATGGACTCACACAAATTGCAGAATGTCAAGGTGACAATTTTGAGTGCAACAATATTTTCTTAAATTTTGCACTCAAAAAGAGGTTTACATCACTATAAGTTCAATCCTTCTCCAAATCTCTCAAGGTGCAAATATTTTCTTAAGTATTGCACTCAAAAATAGGTTTACATCACTAGAAGTTCAATCCTTCTCTATGCTTGGTAGAATCAGAATAAAGATAAATATTTTAATCAATACAATCTCCTTTTATATTTTACAAATATAGAATAACCTAAATTAATAATAATTTTACCCTACTCTTCTTCTATAATTTAGGAAAATAGAATATATCTTCAACCTAAATTAATATAGATTTTTGTATTTTAGAGAACGAGAATGTACCTTCAACCTAAATTAATCTAAGAATGAAAAATCATCAACATCATCATCATTTTTGGGGTCAATGTTTCAAACTCATCATCATGACATAGATGGAGGAAATAAATAATGCAAAAATGCTTGAATTTAAACATATAAAAATAATAGAAAAATAACCTAAAGAAAATTATAAGTATTAAAAATAGAAATATTTATAAAGATGAATAGATTAAAAGTATATCATTAGAAGTTATTATTAAAAGCAAGAACATTCTTTTTTAATTTTTAATGAAAATAAGTTATGGAAAGTCCTATAAATAACGCTAAATCGGGTTAATGGTATTAAATTACATATTATGTGTACAAAAAGTAAAAAAGTAAAGCTAACTTTAATTAGCCAAAAAACTAAGAAAGCAATAAATTATTTAAACAAATAAAAAGAATATATATATAGAAACCATTATTAAAAACAGAAGCAATTTTGAATCATTTTTTTGTGCGCACACCGTTGCTTCCTCTGCGAGCATCCCCCTGCAAACCCTCCTTTCGGCCATGGCTCCAGAGGGAGGCTCTAAGCCTCCTTCCTCCATCCCCACTGAGCTCCTCGCCTTCAAGCAGCTGGTGGGCAAATGCAGCAAGCGCCCAATTTCATCCTCCTAGCGGAAGTTCGTCAAGAAGATGGAAACAATCCCGACTGTCGCTCTTCCAACTGAAGAACCCTGTCGTGTTGCCCTGAATATTGCAGAAAGAGGACTCATCGGCCAATTCACTGGGTTATGGCCATCACCAAGAGCCATCGAATCGTGGGTGCAACGCCACTGGAAACTGCTGGTCTCAGAAGGAATAAAATGTCATTTCGTCAGTAAGGGTTACTTCGTTTTCATTCTTTACTGCATTGAATATAAGAACCTCATTTTTAGAAACGGGCCATACTTCATGGGACCCAGGGCCTGTACCTGAACAAATGGAATTTGGACTTTAATCCAGCTCAAGATGTTCCCTCGGCTGTTCCTATCTAGGTGCGCCTCCCCCATTTACCCTTGCACTATTGGATCCCAAAGACTTCAGAAACCATTGGAAACACCCTTGGAAAATACATTGACAGAGCAGACAGGAAGGGACAATACTCCTATGCCAGAAACTATGTCGAGGTAGATCTGGAAGTTGGGATTCCAGAAGCTATAAAACTAATAGTGGCAGAATGGTCACATGTTCAAGAATTGGATTACGAACAGATGCCCTTCAAGTGCAAGCATTGCCATGGATACGGGCACTTCGCAAGAAACTGTAAAAAGAAAACCGAAGAAGAAGCAAAGAAAATGAAAGGAGACCAATGGACAACGATGCAAAAAACAGTCTCATCAATGCAGCACAACAAATTGAGAGGGAAAGGGGCACAAGCGGGAACCAGTGTGCCATCCACAGAACTACAGCTAGAAGGGGCAGTACCCCCTAGAACAGATCTTTCCTCAAAACTCCTTCGCAGCTCTCAGCACAGAGGAAGAAACCCCTGTTACGGAAAGTGATGCAGAACAGCAGGCAAACCCCTCATTAATCGAGGAAGGAAAGGCAAGGGCCTCCCTGGCCCAAAACGACTCCCCAAAAAGAGGATCTCTCCCATCCTCTTATGCGAACATGATAAGAAAGAAGCCCTTGGAATTAACAAGCTCATCGGATGAGGAGACAATTGAAAGACCGTCGAAGCGGGCAGGGAGGAAATCCCTCAAGGAAGCAAGAGAAGAAACAGAAAGGCAAAAAATGCAAGGAAGTCAGTCCACTCTAGAAATGTCCATAAGTCGAAACACCAGAGCACGACTACCAAAGGGAGGCCTCTCCTCCATTACCCCAAATAAATAATGTGTATAGTCTCTTGGAACTGTAGAGGCTTGGGGAACCGCATGAAGGTTGCAGTTGTTAAAGATCTCATGAAAATAGAAACTCCAGAGATCCTCATGCTCCAAGAGACAAAATAGAAGAGCAATCCCTTCTTGAGTTAAGCAGAATGACCTGGAAGACCTAAGCTGGGATGGTCATAAGCACAAGGGGAACCTCAGGAGGACTTGCCATAGTCTGGATGGAGGATCTGTTCCAGCTGGAGAATTCCTTCAAGACTCAACATTGGATTTACACCGAACTTCGACATAAAGCAAGTAAGCTCACCCTCACCCTATTTAATCTTTATGTTCTTGTTCTTTACCTTGATAAAAAAGAATGTTGGCAAACACTTATCGATTTTGTAGAATGCTATTCTCCCATGAACATTGTAATAGCAGGAGATCTAAACATCGTTCTCGACCCAAAAGAAAAAAGAGGGGGTAACAATAGCAAAGATCCATTGCTACCCCTTGTGGAGGACATAATTCAGCAATGGGATCTTCTTGATCTTAAACCCAAAAAGGGGAGATACACTTGGACCAACAACAGAACAAGGGCAGCCCACATCTCAGCCAGGCTTGACAAATTCCTAGTGCAGAGCACTCTTTTGATGGATAAGAGAATTGTATCAATGAGAATTCTACCAAAGCTTACCTCAGACCATAAACCCATCCTCTTACAACTGGATGAGGAAGAAAATTTGGGGCCTATACCGTTCCGCTTCAGCCCTTTGTGGATAGAGCAGGAGGGTTCATGCAAGTCGTTGACAAGGCTTGGTCTATCTTGGTCACCGAGTCACCCAATTATGTTTGGGAGAAAAAAATAAAAGCAACCAAAGCAGCTCTGAAAGAGTGGGTCAAAACGCCTCCCAACACCTTCACTACACATAGAAAATAAATTGTCCAACAGTTAGCAGATTTACAGTTGGAGATGGAGGATAAAGACATAACCACAAATGAATTGGAGAAAGAACAAGTAGCCCAACTTGCCTCTTTCAGCTCTTTTAGAAAAGAAGAAGAATTCTAGAGGCTTAAGTCCAGAAGCCTATGGTTGAAAGCAGGTTACCGAAACACAGCCTTCTTCCACAGGCAGTTCAGAGCACGCCTCTCCCAGAATCACATCTTAGAAATCACAACAGCGGATGGGAAAGTCGCCAAATGTTTTTCCCAAGTTAAAGAAGTTGTTGAAACTCACTTTTAGCGATTATACACAGAGGATGGAATAGGAGATGAGGTGATTTCCAATGACTTCCTCTCCCAGATCCCTTCCTTAGTCAACGAGGAGAATAATTCAAACCTTATGAAGCCCTTCACTGAGGAAGAAATCAGTGATGTAATTTGGGACATGAAGCCTGACAAAGCCCCAGGCCCAGGTGGTTTCTCGGCACACTTTTACAGAGCCTGTTGGACAATCATCAAATCTGAACTACTAAGAATGGCAAAGCCTTTTCAGAAAAAGGCTAAAGTGGGAGGTAGTACCAAATCCACCTTGCTCACCCTAATACCCAAAGAAGTGAACCCGACTACCTTTGATAGATTTAGACCCATTTCACTATGTAATATCTCTTACAAAATTCTTGCTAAATTTGCTCGCAAACAGAATAAAACCTTTGCTATCTAAGCTCATTTCTCCGAGTCAAGTAGGGTTCGTAGCAGGAAGACATATTTTAGATAATGTGATACTTGTTCAAGAATCCATGCATTCCAGTCATCAGAGGAAGGAGCAAGGGATGTTGATCAAGTTGGATATGACCAACACCTTTGATTGGGTAAAACTTTCATTCCTTTACAAAGTTCTACTTTCCTTTGGATTCAACCCATCTTTTGTGACCCTGATCAAGGCTTGCACTAACAAACCATGGATCTTCCCGTTGGTTAATGGCCGACCTACCTCTTATTTCCAAGCTTCAAGGGGGGATAAGGCAAGGATGCCCGCTATCTCCCTTTTTGTACATAATAATGGTAGACACCTTGAGCAGGAAACTGAAAGCGGAAAGAAATAAAGGTACTCTCCTGGGCAACTGACTGACGACTAGATTAGAACCAATCAATAATGCCTTGTTTGCATATGATTCTCTGTTGTTGGGAGGAGCTTCCACTAGAATAGCAAAGGATTTCAATGGGACCCTGCATAGCTTCTGTACCATTTCAGGAGTGCTCATTAATAAAAGAAAAAGTGCAGCGTACAGCTGGAACACTGAGGAGCAAATCACACTAAGAATTGCTAGAATCCTGGACTTTCTAGACTATGCCTCCTGGGACAAAATTCAATACCTGGGATTGCCTTTAACTCTGGGGGCAAACCGAGCCTCACTCTGGAATGAAGCCATCATCAAGATTAAAACCAAGATAGTTGCTTAGGGTGGGCAGTGGCTTAACTATGCTGGCAAGCTAATCCTCATAAGGTCTGTTCTTTCCTCTTTCCCTATCTATCAGGCCTCCTTCCTCCTGGCACCAAAGACAATCACGAATCAGATTTCACAGCTACTTAGAAACTTCCTATGGCAGGGAGGCAAAGGAAATGAAAAGAAATTTCACTTAGTAGGTTGGGACAAAGTGAAGAGGCCAAAGCTCGAAGGAGGTCTCAAGATTAGAGACCCTGTCCTGGAAAACATCACCTTAGTCGACAAAATCCTTTGGCGGCTCTACTCCAATAAACACCGCCCAGTGAGCTAAATCCTCCGTAATAAATACCTCAAAGGAGTCTCATTGAGAAATCTCCAAGCGGACAGAGTTCCCAAATGCACGCCGCTCTGGAATCTTTCTAGAAAAGGGCTTGCCACCTTCCAAAACCAGCTCTATAGGGTGCCTGGAAACAGAGCAAATATCATGATATGGAAAGATAAAATCATGGGCAATTCCCCCCTTGAACACATAGTGGAGTTAGCTAATCTCTGTGACTGGCTCTCTCAGCACGGATTGCACAGTCTAGCTGACATTTATGCCTAGGACAGCCAAGGGAACTGGGAAGATTGGGTCTTCCACAACCTGCCAACACATTTACCACATCAAAAGCACCTCATCTTGGATAAGCTAAAGGGCTCGGCGCCAGTTAACCTACATACACCAAATCTCTAGAGATGGGGGAAGATAGGGGTCTACACCCCTGCGCTTGGCTTTGCAGCCTTGCAACCCACACAAAATTAAGTCCTCAACCCTTCCATTTGGCAATGCACATGGGACACATATGGTATACCCAAGGTTAATTTCTTCACTTGGTTACTTATCCACAGGTAAGTGCTTATAGGAGAAAATCTAGCCCATAGAGGCATTATAAGGCTGCACTAGTGCATTTTGTGTAGATCGGCATCCGAAAATGTAGACCACCTCTTTGTAAGTTGCACCTTTTCATAATCGGTATGGGCTCTCGTTCTTCATGGTCTCAATGCACCCGCCCCTATCCAATGCACAATAGTGGAACTTTTCTCCACTTGGACTGAAAGGTACCCTAGGGCTCTTAGCGCAAAATCTCTGTGGAATCGAATCTGGCACTCCATTCCCAAGTTCATTTGCTGGAAGCTCTGGCTCACCTGAAATAATTGGATATTTAACAATGTATCGTCCTCTCCCTTGTCTGTGCTAGCCAAAGCTAAGGTGTACCTGATGGAGGCTCTAGGGAACTACCCTAGCAAGTTAGATGATACCCTCATAACAGAAAAAAGAATCTGGTTAGGTACCCTTCTCGCTCGGGTCAACAAGGAAGTACTTGCTTGCCCCACATTCAATCCTACTTGGCGCAACATAACACCAGATGCAGTGTTCCAAACTTGGTAGAGGAAGCAAGGAAAGGTAACCGTTTTCTTCAATGGCGCCTCCAAAGGTAACCCATGGATCTCTGGTGCTGGTGGTGTGGTCTACTCTTAGGATGGCTCCTATATAGATAGCTACAGCTGGGGTCTAGGATAAAGCACCAACAACTAGGTCGACATTCTCGGGCTTCTTAAAGGCTACCAAATTGCTCAGGAGCATGGTCACACAGCTCTCCAGGTCTTCGGAGACTTAGAGCTCTTGATAAAGACAATAAACTCAGATGAGCACCTAAGCAATCTGGCTCTCAACACCACTCTCCAGAGGTTGCGGGGCTCGCTGAGTTTCTTTACCTCTTCCTCCTTCTTTCACATTCTCCGCACCTCAAATAAGGAGGCAAATATCAAAGCCAACGAGGGATGCTATTTGACTCAGGGGTTTCTCAAAAAAACTTAGATGAACCCGTCTGGACCACCATTCCATATCTTAACAACGATGCACCAAGCAAAATATGTCCCGAGCAACCGTTGGATCTTAGTAGTCAACGGTCCAGATCCAGCATCAGATGAACCAATTAGAACTATCGGAACTGATCATTAGAGCAGATCAAGGGTCATCACTCGAGAAAGAGCGCAGAAGTTAACACAACGAAAAGGCAGTTTTCTAGCCATGAGTGGTTTTTCGGGCGACATTAGTAGTGGTAAGTGGTATTGTGAGCTTTGTAGAAATTTTGAATAATTTAACACATATTCAACAGAGATTATCCTGATCATGTACTATTGCGGAAAACATACACAATACATAAGCTCCTCTACGTTGATCATCAATATAGCAGCATCAATAACAATAAAACATCAAGAGCATTCACACATTAACACAGTATGTATCCCGGGGAAAGCATCTCGCTAAAAACCCCAACTATCTGTATATTAATGATTGAGTCATGTAACATTACACAGCATAATACTTCTCACAAGTATCTCCACCTCTGTTACACACAATACAGCTCAGATCTGATCTCCAAATCTCTTCGCTGCTTGCCTGCCTCCGCTGCTCAATACCTGCTCAAGAACTGATGATAATTCCAAGGCAACCACGTATTTACTTGGCAAAATCACGTGAGCACAAGATACAATGTGGGAAAATACGTGGGCAAACTCATTGGCATACTCAATCCCTTGATTGTGCAAGATCTGATGCACAACTATAGTCACAACTGATAGCAATCTGATTCTCTAACACCTGTCCCTGCTGAACTGAACATGCACTGACATGCAACTGAGTTAACTGATGTATTCATTAGTTGTATTATGAGTTAATAACTTGTGAATTAATTAATAACTAATTCACCCAACTCATCTCTAGTCTATTTGCCAGTTAGACTAAATACAACCAGTTTAACAAAGCTAAACTGAACACAACTCCATCAACTGCACCTCCAGTCCACTAAACTCAACTCACTTGAGTTCTAACTGAAGTCCTGCATGCAAATATTAGTCATCCCATAGGTAACCACGTATTTCCTTCTGGGATCTGCATGTACCACATCCGTAGCTCATCCTGAAGTGCTCCAAGAGAATAAGACAAAGTTTATAGTCTAAATATTATTATGAGCTAATAATATTTGACTGTTCTATATTTAGACTGAGCAGTCACTCCGCTGTAATCTAAAAATAGAAGTCCATCTATTTCTCCCAACTTGATCAATCATCCATAAACAACAACCTGCAATCCATAGACATGATCCATATGTCTAAAAATAGACATAGTCTAAAAATAGACTTGCGCCAAAAATAGCTTGCGGGCCCACTTAGTGAAGGCGACTCTTTTCACTAAGCTCCATCATCTTGTTGCAATCTCAACAAGCTTGGCTCCGATTCCACTAAGAGGAGGACACGTAGTAGTGGCGAAGGGTGGGGAAACCGCTTTATCGGACGGTTAACCCACGGGTGCGTTATCAACCTGAAACATATGAGAATCGTCGGATCTAATCAAAGTATATCAATGGCAGAGATTCAACATGCAAGTTGGGCGATCTGGGATCGAGGTTTGGTAGAGACGCGAGTTTCTGCGAACGGCCGATGGGTGCGGACCCGATGTGGTAAGGTGTCCGAGCCTAAAAAGTCTGAAGTTCGAAATGGGAGAGAACCATCGGATCTAACCAAAGTAGATCAACGGGGGAAGTTCATTTTACAAGTTGGTCGATCGAGATCGGGGTTTAGTAAAGCCATGAGCTTTGCAAAGGGCCGATGGGCGTGGACCCAAAGTGGTTATGTGCACGAGCCTAAAAAGTTTGAAGTCTGACAACTTAAATCACATGTCGGTCGCGGAGGAGGAGTGTTGCAAAGAGAGCCAAGGATGTGTCGATTCCTGATACCAATAAAGGTGGAACCTCGAATTGTGTGCCAAGATCGTATTAAGGCGGAAAGGATTGCTTTGCGGAAATTCTCTTCATAATGGTTTATAATAATTCAACGTTGACAGAAGGCTTCATGGGTTATTTATATACATTTCATATTAAAAGGCCCCACAAGTATCTAGGGGCCAATCGCATCGCCAAAAGACTAGGTCTTTGTCTCGATACCGCCAACAGCTTTCCTCCGATGCGATTGCTCGGGGCTCGCTAATCACACCTTTGTGTGTCATAAGGTGCCTCTATGTAACCATCAATCGCCAATGCGATGCACCTTTGAGTCTCAAAATTTTAAAGGAATATTGTTAGAAGTAGAAAGGCATAATGATCTTAAAATTTCCTTGTAATGTCGGTTGATTAGGCCACGGCCCAACCATTGATCTATAAAATATTAACCATTCTAATTAAAAAAACAAACAAAACAAACAAAAGAATTTTT
Source organism: Pinus taeda (assembly GCA_000404065.3). NCBI lineage: Eukaryota > Viridiplantae > Streptophyta > Pinopsida > Pinales > Pinaceae > Pinus > Pinus taeda. The sequence continues at coordinate 153,776 of APFE031345564.1, read as the reverse complement.
TAAATTGAATGAAAATAAGGTTATAAGTAGTTCAATAAATAAGGTTAAATTGTGGGTTAATATATAACTAAATTGGAAATAAAATGGTTTTAAATTAGATATTATGTATTAAAAAAAAAAAAACTATTTTTAATTAAATAATTAATAATTAAATTTTCTCAAGATTCTCTTTTTTCCCTCATTTATTTATTTATTTTTGAATTCCTTAGACGATGGTTTCTTTCTCATTTGTTAAATTTCCTTCTTACTCTCTTTTTTCCCTCCTTATATATCTACAAACTTTGGCTGGTTTTTATTTTTGTGGAATGCATATATCCATTTGTTACATTTAGTTCGCTCATACATGGCTTGATAGCTCCAGTTTGCTAATACAAATACTTGCTAGAAGGTTTTGTTGGATCGAGTTCACATATATAGGTGTTTGCTAAATCTAGCTTTGTCGATACAAGGGTTTGCTAGATCTAATTCGACGAAACAAGTGATTTCTATAGCTAATTAATTGGCATATGGGCTTTAGATAGATGATTTTTATTATTCTGGAATGCATATATCCATAGATAACACAAGGGTTTTAAATAAAGAATTTTTATTGTTCTGGAATGCATATATCCATAGCTAGATGTATTTCCCTGATACACAAGTTTTGATAATGCAGGTATGCTAGCAATACTACATGGGTTTTGATAAAAAAAAAATATTGTTGTGAGATTCATATATCCGTAGCTAGATCTCCAGCTCTGATGCATGTGTTTTGATAATGCAGGTTTAACAGCGATAAGAGCTCCATAACTCAGAAGCAAAAGAAGCATTAAGGTTTGAGCACCAAGTTTTATCCACTTACTCCAATCAATTCCAAGAATAAAGGGTTTTTATTTTTTTGAAATGTATATGTCCATAAAAATTATAGTTCAATGAATCCACTTAACCCATTCACTAGATAATATAGAATCATCGTAGCTATAATGAATGGTTAGATATTTGTTATTATAACTATCACCATGGTATATGGTAATCCATATCATTTTTACCTAACAACTAATACAAATGCTTTAATAATGCAGGTTCATCCAATGGATTCACACATGAGAAAAATAGATTCATAGTGGAGGGGAAAGGCATGCATAATTTTAATGTTATGCTTTTTCATTTCCAATGTTCGAAGTTGCATCATTAGAATTTGCGAGTGACTTCTCCTGTTGCAGAAGGATATGTGCATGTTGAGGCCTTTCCATATGCCACTCCCTCCATATATCTAGTATACGTCACGTTCATACCCCAGTATATTCCATGTGTCACTTCTACTACATTGGTTTATGCTCCTCCATTGGTTACCTCATGTGTTTCCTCTCATTTGGCTCCTGTATTTGAGGCTTCAATACCAATGGCAGTAGTAGAAACAACTTCGGATCCTATGCCTAAAGCATCACCACCATCGGCAATAGTAGAAACATCCATAGCAGCTGCAACCACTCTCTGCCACCAAGTTGTACCTCTGAAAGGTCAAACATTAGGCGTGGACCATCTAAAGCATATGCCAACCTTTGAACTATTCTCCATATCTGAGCTATTTTAAAAGACCTCTAACCTTATGTATATGATATCGTTTAAAGAATATGGCAACCTTTAGACTTTTCTCCATATCTCAGCTATTTTACAAGGTTGCTAACCTTATGTATATGATACCAACAATGTTTGGTTACAAAATTGATGTATATGATACCAACAACGTTTGGTTACAAACTTTATGAATGTGATACTCCCACTTGTATGTTCAAGCTTTCATTTGTTGAATAATGGTGTGATCAAGGCTCACAACCTCACTGCTTTGCTCACCACATATCACTACATTACAAGATTAAATTTTATATACCTTATGTGCATTTTGAAAATTATCAACATTATTTTGATGGAGAACTCTTATGTATGATTATACTATTATCTTTGGATGGATGTTTTGAATTTACCTTAGAATAATGATATTCATGAAATATTTTGATCTGGTAATCACACATTTGAATTTTACTTGATTTGATTAAATATGACGATGATATTATTAGTATTATCTTGTTACTTTACATATGTGTTGAAAATTGTCAATGTTTTTTTATGGAGAATTATTATGTATGATGACGTTATTATTTATGGATGGGTGATGTAAATTTACCTTAAAATAATGATATTTGTGATAGGTGTTGATTTGGTAGTCATAAACGTTTATTGAAAATTGTCAATGATTTTTTTATGGAGAATTATTATATATGATGATATTGTTATTTCTTGGATGGATGTTTTCAATTTCCTTCAAATTTACTTACAAAAATTATGTTACCAATTTTAATTGTGATATCTTATTTAATGATATTTAGAAATTGTAATATATCTCACTATGTAAATGAAATCAGTAAAATGAACCCCATCAATGGGGTCATAAATGGAAATAAAAGTACACTCTAAACAAAAAGCTAAATGTGGATGTAATTATGGATGCAAAAATGTAAGTAGAATTGGATTTTAAACTATGTGTCAAGAGAAGAAGCAAACAAGGAAAAAATGAGGGTTTTAAACAAACAAACAAACAAACAAACAAACAAAAAAAAACAAAAAAAAACAAAAAAAAAAAAAGTGAAACACTAGACACAGATGGGAACAAAACGGGGCATAGATGGGAATAAAACGGGGCATAAAAAAGGATACCAGGGTGCAAACAAGGATGCAAAAATGGACACTAGACTAGATGTAAAAAATGAAAGACAATTAGTCATAAATTGAATGCAAAAGGGGACACCAAGTTGGGTGCTAAAAAGAAACAATAAAAGATGCAAATTTAGATGCCAAATGAGGATGCAAAGAATGGTGTAAAATTGAGATGCAAAATTGAGCTAAAGAAATGGTGAAACCAAGGACACCATATTGGATGCCAAAAATGATGCATAACTAGATGCAAATTTAGACTCAAACCTAGGTGCAAAATGAGATGCAAATGTGGACACAAAATGAGGAAGAAAAAACTATGAAAATTTGGATGTTGAAAAGGATGCAGAATTAGACACAAAAAATGATGCAAAATTGGATGCAAAAATAGATAAAAAAAAATAGAAGCAGAAATTGGCGTCATACTAGATGCAAAAATTGGCACAAACTAAATGCAATAAAAAGGTATTGAATTGCATGCAAAATATGGTGTAAAACTTGATGCAAATTATGGAATAAAATTAGAAGCAAACAATGGCACAAAATAGGATGAAAAAACATATGCAAAAAATGGCGCGAAACTAGAAGCAAAACCTATCATAAAACCAGATGCAAATCCTGATGCAAAATCTTATGTTAAAGAGGATGCAAAATATGGGGTAAAAGAGGATGAAAAATCTGGCGCAAAAAAAGATGCTTTAAAAATTGTATAATAGAGCCAGTTTTAGTGCTAGGTTGCTCATCCTAACTGAAAGAAAAAAATGCACTAAAATCTGGCGCTAAATCTGGCACAAATTCCTTGTTTTGTTGTAGTGACGTATCATGACGATTTGAAGAAAGGGTAGGATGAATCAAAATCAAAAAAGGGAACCCTAGTATCCAATCTTCTCAATTGTTGTTTGAAGTGGAAGTGATGATCAAGATCATGCCCCACGAAGGTGTGGTGGCCATTATTAAATGGAATAGTTAGTTACATCAATTAGAAGTCTACTTCAATGTGCGTAACATATGAGAGGTACCAAAAATATTTTTTTCAAAATTGAATTTAAAAATATCTTGCACAGACTTGATGGGAGAACCAAATTAATAAACTTCGAATAGAGGAAGAACCACTAGTGACCAAGTGGGAAACATTCAAGGACCTCCTCAAATCCCAATGTTACCCTATCATGTATGAAGACAACTAGAGAATTCAATGGCACTGCTACTTGTTAAGGTAAGGACAATGCACAAGAGTTTCCAAAGCAAACCATTTAGTTTGGGATAAATCCCAAGGACAACAATGTCATTATAAAATACATAGGTGACCTTCATAGTCACATAAGAAGGTGTTGTAGTGGCTACAACCATCCTCCAAAATTTTACCTATGCTTTGTTTTGGAGCCTCCCTCCTCAAATCACATCAGCTCATCTTATGCTCACCCAAGTACTTGTGCTTTAATTGACTTTATCTTCTGCTTACAGCTTGTGTTTTCTAACTTGCTTTGATGTCTAACCCACAAGTCGATCTCTTGACTTGTTTTCAACCAGGCTCTAGGCCTGCCTTAGTGAACTATGCAATCCTTGGGGGCAACCAGCCTTGCTCTCGGGAATTACGCAGTCCAAGCCAGCGGTGAGCCTTCAGCTCCAGAATTGCGTAGAGTTAGTTGGTAGCCAGCCTTCAGCTAGGAAACTGTGCCGAGCATGGGAGGTAGCCTAGAGTCACTTAGCCCAGAAATTGCACAGAAGTCTTTATGCTCAGAAGTTGCTCAGTGCATAAGCATAGGGTTGCACAATCCTTCCTAGAACTACGCAATCTCTCTAGGTAATGCATGGTAGCCTTTCTTGGAAAAAGCAAAAAACATCCCTAGGAAGTAGGGATCTATAATTAGTTTTCCGAAGGTGGCACAATGCTATCTTTAGAAGTTTCCGCAAGGTTTCGTTTTTGTCCTTGATCTCAAGCATGCCCGTCATGAATTCCAGTTATGCTCAATTCGATGTAACAGATGCCTCTAGAGCTCATTTGTATACTCGATCATCAAGCTCTAGCATGCCTGAGGAGATCAAGAAACCTTCAGAGCATCGTTGTCACTTTTCTAGATGAGTTTTGCTTTTATTGTCTTTTGCAGCCTTTTCTATCGATTCTGCTTGTTTAGCTTGTGAGAGTGTTGTTTCACTTGTTTTGTTGAGTGATTGTTGGCGTTTTAACTTGTTTTAGCTAGTAGAAGTGTTTTTTCAAGTTTTTCATTGCCTTTCCCAAGTGTCGTATGTATTATACCCTATTTTTGCACTAACGGTCGTCGTTGCGCCGACTCTCTCCACATGCTTCGTTCTCCTTTTGTTTGATTGATCCCTGCACTTGTTTTACTTGCATGCATTATCACTCAATCATATTTGCACTCAACATCACACCATCCTTCAAATCTGCCTGATTGCACACTCCCCTTAGGCAGATTTGGGCTCCCCTTACCCGAATCTCACATTCACTTGCATGCACTGCGCAATCTAGCATCTCAAGGCCTCTGCCTTGGCTTCTGGAATTGCACAAAGGGTGTCCTGACCTAGGTCCAATTGCGCACTATGCAGTTCTAGGAGCTAGTCTCCCAGCTTGGTCACATGCAATCTCTCCCAGGCTCTGCCCCAGAGTGAACTACACATTGCGTAGTTCCAGTCATCAAGCTTTCACACTGGCTGCTAGGACTATGCAGAGCGCAATTCCCATAGTCAGTCAGTCACCCCTGTTGGTCAAAATTGCGCAATCCCTCTCATTAGATGCCCTAACTGTTGCTTGATCATCTCGTGAAGTTAGATTTGTAAGAGCTAATGTTTACTCGCCATGAGTGTCATTTTTGTCCCACAGGTACCACACTTGTGAAACGCTTCTCTCCAGCAGTGATTGTACCATGGCACCAAAGAGAGTTGCTTCAAGAAAGAACATTGCAAGCAATATTGGGGAAGCAGTGGAGTAAGTGCCAGTTAACTTGCCAATATATGCAAACACTCAGTTGTCCATAGAAAAGGAGTCAACACTAACATGGTAGCAAGTCCAACAACAGTAGCAGAAGGCAACAATCCAATACAACATCAAGGAAAGAAGAAGTTATTGACATAATATAGGGAGAAGAAAGTTGCAGAGTGAAAGCAGATTCAATGTTCATACAGGAAGCTTTGGCAGCAGAAGCAAAAGGAAGCAAAGGACACCAACAACAAAGCAGAGGAAGAGAAAAAAGTAGAGCCTACAGGTAGCAGAACTGAGAATGCATCAAGCAGAACAAAAATTGAAGGAAGAACGGGAGATGAGGAGGAAAGAACAGGAAGAGAAGCAGAAACAAGAAGAAGAACAAAGGCAAGGTGCGATGATGGAGGAGACAACGCCCATACAGGTCGAAGAGCTGGAACAACCAGTAACAAAGGAGGAGAGTGAATAGATTCATCAAGGAGAGGGTGATAGTGTCGGACACCAGGAAACATCCAACTACCATGGCCCAAGCCAACTTGGCATATGCAGGAACAACAAACTCAAATGTTCAGTACCTGATGGTCGAGAATGAACAGATGGAAAAGAACTTGCAAGCGGCCAGGCAAGAGACCGAACAATCCGGAGATCAAAGCACGAGTTCCACAATGGCAAAGATGAGGGAGAGCAATACTTGGTGAAGTATCAACACTAGAGGCTACCATGCAAAAGCTCTATGATGGATTCATCGTTGTGCATAAGGTCGTTGTAAATCCGCATGGCTTTCAGCAATGGAGCAAAAGGTTTGTCAAAACCCTCATGGACATACATGATGTCATCGCCCGTGTGCAAGAGAAGAAAATGTGGTACAAAGGGGCCCCGCTTTACTTGCCCAAGATGATGAAGCTACATGCAGAGCTAGACAAGGAAAAGGTTTGGATGTTGATCCAGAACTATGAGCAACTCGCCTTGTTCGTCAGCAACATATCGGCTTCATATGCATGATTCTACAAAGGTTTGGATGTCATGATGAGAACGCACAAGATCCCGTCAATCGTTTCCCTCACTGAAGCTAAGCACAAGAATCAAGTCCAACTAGAGATCAACAGGTACATGGAGTAGCTAAGGCGAAAAGCCACCATCGATGACTTGGAGCTGAGCGCATAAAACATACAGAGTTACATCGGTGGTCCCTCCATAGTCAAGACCATGTTGCACATGCTTCAGGACGAGTTGGATATAGGCTCCAAGACCATATACCCAGATGTTATGGAGGCAAGAGTCTGCTATCAGGAAGACACCATAAAGCAGTTTGGGGACATCATCACACAATACCAAGTTTGGCATGAGCACGTGACTGAAAAGCACCAAGTGGAGGTTGTCGAGTTGGTATTTTCCCAAACTTCGAAGTCATGGTGTTTTGTCTTGTTAGGTCATCTCTAGCCTATTTTGTCTCACATGGGTATATGTGGAAAATGTATATTATTTGTAAATATGTTGTAATTTAAATTCCAAGTGTCATTAGTGGAATGTGAATAGTCGCTATGTAATGTAATGTAATGAGTTATTTGTAAAGGAAGTTGAAGAGTCATGAGGGTAGTCAAAGAGTCACAATGGAGAATGTCAAGGGTCACCCACCCTTTGTTATAAATAGAACCTCATAACTTATAGAACATGCTTTTGGGAGCCAAGCTTTTGGCTAGGCTTAGGCTCATAGAAGGTTTGGGAGTATTTTAACGAGCCTTGGCTTCTCCACAACGTAGAGTGAGTACTCTTCTTTGGAGGAGCAGATGGTGTTGACTGTAATGTTCCACTATTGGGGCTAGTGGTTGTCAATGTTGTATGTATGGATGAAACTTTCACTTAATAATAATATGACTAAGCCAACATGTTTTCATGCATATGTTGTTATTGTAGTTCAACTATTCTGGTTCCTTTAGCGATGTTTGTGGTTTAACTTACGCATTTGCTTATGAACTATTTTGTATGCAATTCTATGAATCTAGTTGAAGGTGTGTTATTGGATTAACCCGTCACTTTGGTTTGTGGACTATTTCGCTTCCATCTTGTAATGTTGTTCTACTCCTGGGTTCCTTTCAGGCTGCGTACTATTACAGACTTCTAAGGGACACAATTCCTTTTCCCTTCCGTGTGTTGGAACCCCCATGCATCTCACTTGACTCGTTGCAAGGTCACACACTTGCTTCCGACCAAAGTCATCATACTTATCTCTGCACGCTACTGCGATCAAGGCATTACATTACCACCCATTGTTGGGACTCCTACTCCAAACGGTTTGAGGTCTAGTTGGGACTTCTTACTGGGGAGATCCCCTTGAATGTTGGTGGGTCCAGCACCGTCAACAAAAGGCAAGTTATGTCATTAATGAGACACATGTGCAAGCCTAATTGATTGAATCCGACAAGAAAAGGGAGTAGAAAATTGGTTTATACTCATACTAGTATGGTGCTGCCAATAAGGCTGAGAAGAAGAAGAGAAAAATGGAAAATAAGAACATTGTTGCCATTTCACATGTGTAAGGACCCAATTAACTATTGTGAGCATCGAAACATTGATGGTCATGCTAAAGAAAAACATTGGAAGCTTTGTCTAGCATTGAATCCTAGGAATTACATGTAAGAGCAAAACAAGAAGAAAAATATTCTAGTGGAAGCAGGAAAGGATATCAAAAGCAACTCATACAGGGAGGTAACAACCATTTGCACATCAAGGTAAAGGGAATTGAACCTAGGTATCCTCCATCATAAATAGGATAAGGAGATGATAAAGCTATTCCATATCTAGATTCAAGTCAAGAAGAACAAAAGTGAATGCTCTATTCAATTATGGTTCATAGGCAAACCTCATTGCAGAGGACCTAGTAAGTTTGACTTGTTGAAATTTCTAAGTCTAACCTATTAGAAATTTTATCTACATTCTCTGGTTTATTTGTCCTACTTGTTACTTACGAACACGTTATTTAAACGTATAAATATCGAATAAACGCAATACAGTCTCAACCATCTATAGATCAACAGTTGAAAGAAATAGCAAACACACAAGTGACACCGTTATTTTTGGACAACTCGTCCCCGAAAAAACTCAACTTGAGAAAATCGGTGCAACAACTCTGAGGGTTATTGTATTATGCAGTCTATATGAGTACAACTAGGTGCCAAACTGGATACCCGACAAAGAAAATAATCCGGTAGTAATACCTCTCTATTCGAAAGTAGATATTTAGAAAATCTTCCCCACGAAACCCTGTCCAGCACAATTGAAGCACTGCGTCAAACCCCTTGGCCTCTGCGTCAGCGTAAAAAGACCCTACATTAGCTCTCTGAGGTTCTACACGACCTCTTTGGCTCTCTGCGTCACTCCAACAGCCTCTACGTGGATGACCCAAGCCCTCTTGGCTTTTGTGCTCTCTCTGCTAGCCTCTGCATGGATCCCTCTGGCTTCTGTGTCTACCTATGCGCTAGTCCTCTGGCACTATCTTTGCCTCTCTGTCTTGTACTCGTTGCAAATTGATCATTGATTCGACTTCTCTTAGCAAACCCCACTCTAGAAAATTGACTAACTGATCACTCTAGTGTGTTCTCCACCTGACCCTCAAGCCTCCTCTTATACTTTTCCTGTTGGTCCTTCAACGACCGAGATTACATCTCTAATCAACGACTAAGATTAGATTTGGTTTGATCCATGTCTTTTAGAACCTTCTAACCTACTTTTAAATTAATACCCATTAATATTTTATTTTTCGTAAGTTTAAACTTAGGAACTCCATTAAAAATATTAATTATTTTAATATCTCCTAAACCGGGAAGAATCTGCCCAAACCATTTCTAGGTCTTAGATATCTCATGTTCTTTAGCCTCTCCACCAATTTTCATGGCTAGAGCACATCCGATGCTACCTCAAACCAACACTCGCTCTTGGTGAGGATTGTGATCTAATAATACTCCACATTGAGCATCGCCTTGATTATACAACACTGGTACCTGTGCTGATGCTAGGCCTCCCCGCCCAACATCCTTTGCACTGTTGCATCCTGTATTGTTGCCCATGGCCCTACCACTTCCACTGCTACATCCGTATGGAAACTCTCTCTGCATCCGTGTTTTTGCTTGTCCTTTCTCCCAACACTGCATCTGCACACAACCCCCTCTCATCATGTTGCATCATGCTACTGCTAACTGCTACTACAATGCAACTCAGTTACTGAGAAGTAAGTAACTGATCCAACCAACTGGTGACATCCCTGTCAGGCTAGAAACACTCCTAATGTTGAAGCTCTCTCTGTCGTTATCTCGTGCTCCCTCTACTGCCTCTGCATTGCTGCAACAACTCCCTACCTCTCGCACCACTGCAAACCTCTATGTGCCATTTGGCACTGCTGCAACCCTTTTTGTGTTGCCCGGGACTACTGCACTATAGCACTCTCTGCCGCTTCATCCACATCGGTTTCTACCGACATCCGCCATCCTACTACTTCTCACTTTAGGGCTCCCATAGCAAGGTATAATCCAAGAGTTTGGGTACGTCAAGGATCCTGCCCCTCATCGCCTGTAGTCTTCCTAACTACAGCTCGATGTCTCCCCACCTCTTCTCTAGAGATACATGAGCACCCATGGCACAATCGTCATCCTCCTCTACCTCCTTTTTTGCCTTCTCTGGCGCTCCTTGGAGTCAAACACCTCTCCCTTATTCTTCTTCCTCGAACATTGGTTCGCATTATGCCCAAGTTCCCCACAGTTGAAGCACTTTATCTTGGAGAGGTCCTTTTTCTTCCTCTTCTCCTGCTTCCCCGCAGATGCCAAAGCTGCATCCTCTTCCTCCTCTTTCTTGATCTAGACTCCTTTGTTGCTACTGCCTGTCTTGGACAACCGTCTGATCTCTTCTTGGCGAAGAGCTGCCCACAATTCTTCCCAATCTAGAAGATTTTCGCTGCCCAGAATACTATGGACAAACGTCTCCCACTCCTCGGAGACCGCGTTTAGGGTGGTCCTCAACATCAACTCTTGATCCGGCGTGGCCCCTATGGAAGTCAATTGATCCCGGATCTCTTTCAATCGGGTGAGGAAGTGATCTATCTGCTCCCCCTTCTACATTTGGTATGATCACAATTGATTCTCCAGTAACATCTTCCTTTGCACGGATTTATGTTGGTACAACGTCTTCAAGGCATCCCACATTTCCTTTGTCATCTCCTTCTCGGCAATATGTTGGACCACATGATCCTTGACCCCATCAAGGATTATGCATTTCGCCTTGGCCATTGCTTCCTCGTACTTTTCATTGTCAGTTGGGTCAACTGTGATAGCCATTGTTCTCAAGGCGAAGGCCTTGATGCGATGTCTATCTAGAATGGACAAGATCCTAGCCTTCCAAACGACAAAGTTGGACACCCCGTCCATCTTGTCCTAATCCCTCAGTCCATTCATGGTCGTCTCTCTGCTCTTCCTTTCGACTCCTCCAAGTCTCTACTTCCCTTTCAAAGTTCTCTCTTCGACTCCTTCTGAGTCGCTACTTCCCTCTTGGAAGTTCTCTGCTAGACTCCCTCTGAGTCTCGATTTCCCTTTTGGAAATCCGTCTGCCAACCGTCGAGTCGCACCTCTCTAATCTCCTATGCACCTGCAACACTGATCTAGATTTCTTGGCTAGAAATCTGCTCAGGTAGCGACTCCCTCTACCTTGGTTTTGCCCCGTTAGGTACTGTTCTGTCTCAGCAGCAACAACACCCCACCAACTTCACTCCCCGCAATCTACCCATAGCTTCGTATGCCCCAACAATTGAAGGACTGAGCCTCTAGGCTTTGCGCAATCCTGGTACTAGCTAAAATGCTCCCCTAGCCAATTGCGTCAACCATCCTGGTCTCTGCGTGGCTCTTTATGAGCCTTTTTTGCTCTCCTCAACCTCTACGTTGGCCTCTTTCTGGCCTAAACTAATGATGCAGTCCCTCTGCATCAACCCTTCTCTGTCACTTTCTGCAAGGAACAACTTTTGTCACTAGAGACAGTTGTTTCTGCTATAAATGCTCTGCTTCAGCTGGTGCCTTCAGCTCTCCTGTGACCTACAACCACGCTCTGATACCATGTTGAAATTTCTAAGTCTAACCCGTTAGAAATTTTATTTGTATTCTCTGGTTTATTTCTCCTACTTGTAACTTACAGACAAGTTATTTAAACATATAAATATCGAAATAAACACAATACAGTCTCAACCATCTACATATCAACAACTAAAAGAAATAGAAACACACAAGTGACACCGTTATTTTTGGACAACTCATCCTCGGAACAACTTGGGAAAATCGATGCAGCAATTCTAAGGGTTATTTCATTATGGAGTCTATCTGAGCATAACTGGGTGCCAAACTGGCTCACCCTATAAAGAAAATAATCTGGCAGTAATAAGTCTCTATTCGGAAGAACATATTCAAAAAATATGCCCCACGAAACCCTCTCTAGCACAACTAAAGCATTGTGTCAGCCCCCCTTACCTCTGCGTCAGCCTGAAAACCCCCTGCGTCATCTCTCTGAGGCTTTGCGCAACCTCTCGAGTTCTCTGTGTCACTCCAGCAGCCTTTGTATGGATGAGGCAGACCCTCCTCGCTTCTGCATTGTCTCTACTACCCTTTGTGTGGCTCCCTCTGGCTTCTGTGTCTGCCTCTCTGCCTCTGCGCTAGTCCTCTGGCACTATCTCTGTCTCTCTGTCTCGCACTCACTGCCCCTCGTTGCAAATTGATCACTGATTCGACTTCTCTTAGCAAACCCCGCTCTAGAAAATCGAATGATTGCACTTTGGTGTGTTCTCCAACTGACCCTCAAGGCTCCTCTTATACTTTTCCTATTGGTCCTTTAACAACCGAGATTACATCTCTAATTAATGGCTAAGATTAGATTTGGCTTGATCCATGTTTTTTAGAACCTTCTAACCCAGTTTTATATTAATACTCATTAATTTTTTATTTTACTTAAGTTTAGACTTAGGAACTCCATTAAAAATATTAATTATTTTAATATCTCCTAATCCGGGTAGTATCTACCCAAACCTTTTTATGGATCTTGGAGATCTCATGTGCTTTAGTCTCTCTACCAATTTTCACGATTAGAGCAAATCCGATGCTACCCCAAATCAACACTCCCTCTTAGCGAGGATTGTGCTTTAGTAATACTCGACACTTAGCATCACCCTGATTATACGTTACTGGTACATGTGCTAATGCTAGGCCTCCCCACCCAACATCCTCTGCATTGTTTCCCATGGCCCTACCACTGCCACTGTTGCATCCGTACAGCAGCGCCCTCTGCATCCATGCTACTCTTGGTCCTTTCTCCCACAACTGCATTTGCACTGCAACCCCCTCTCATCATGTTGCGTCGTGCTACTACTAACTGCTACTGCAATGCAACTCAGTTACTGAGAAGTAAGTAACTGATCCACCCAACTATTGACATCCATGTCAGGCTAGAAACACTCCTGATGTTGAAGCTCTCTCTGTCGTTATCTCGTGCTCCCTCTATTGCCTTTGTGTTACTGCAACAACTCCCTACCTCTCGCACCACTACAAACCTTTTTGTGTCATCCTGCACTGTTGCAACCTCCTTTGTGCCTCTCGCACTGCTGCAACCCTCTCTACGCTGCCCAAGACTAATACACTATAGCACTCTCTTCCGCTTCATCCACATCTATTTCTACCGACATCCACCATCCTGCTACTTCTCACTTCGGGTTTCTCGTAGCCAAGTATAATCCAAGAGTTTGGGTACCTCAAGGATCTTGCCCCTCATCGCCTGTAGTCTTCCTGACTATAGCGCGATGTCTCCCCACCTCTTTTCAGAGGTACATGAGAACTCATGGCACAATCGTCATCCTCCTTTACCTCCTTTTCTACCTTCACTATCATTGCCTTGGAGTCAGACACCTCTCCCTTATTCTGCTTCCTCGAACACTAGTTCTCATAATGCCCCAGTTCCCCTCAGTTGAAGCACTTTATCTTGGAGAGATCCTTTTTCTTCCTCTTCTCCTGCTTCCCACATATGCCAAAGTTGCATCCTATTCCTCCTCTTTCTTGATCCAGACTCCTTTGCTGCTACTTCCCGTCTTGGACAGTTATCTGATCTCTTCTTGGTGAAGAGCTGCCCACAATTCTTCCCAACCTGGAAGATTCGAATTGCCCATAATACTTTGAACAAATGTCTCCCACTCCTCGGAGATCGCATTTAGGGCGGTCCTCACCATCAACTCTTGATCCAGTGTGGCCCCTATGGAATTCAGTTGGTCCCAGATTTCCTTCAATCTGTCGAGGAATTGATCTATCTGCAACCCCTTCTGCATTCAGTATGACCGCAGCCGATTCTCTAGTAACATTTTCCTCTGCACGAAAGTTGCTAGTACAACGTCTTCAACGTGTCCCACATTTCCTTTGTTGTCTTCTTCTCGGCAATATGTTGGACCACGTGATCCTTGACCCCATCAAGGATTATGCATTTCACCTTGGCCATTGCTTCCTCGTACTTTTCATTGTCAACTGGGTCAACTAGGATAGCCATTGTTCTCAAGGCGAAGGCCTTGATGCGACGCCTATCTAGAATGGATAAGATCCTGGCCTTCCAAACAACAAAGTTGGACGCCCCGTCCAACCTGTCCTGATCTCTCAATCCATTCATGGTCGTCTCTCTGCTCTTCCTTTCGACTCCTCTGAGTCTCTACTTCCCTCTAGAAGTTCTCTCTTCGATTCCTTCTGAGTCACTACTTCCCTCCTGGAAGTTCTCTGCTATACTCCCTCCGAGTCTCGATTTCCCTCCTCGAAATCCGCCTGCCAACTGTGGAGTCGCACCTCTCCAATCTCCTATGCACTTGCAACACTGATCTGGATTTCTTGGCTAGAAATCCGCCTAGGTAGCGACTCCATCTGCCTTGGTTTTGCCCCGTTAGGTATTGTTCTATCTTGACAGTAACAACACCCCACCAGCTTCACTCCCTGCAATCTACCCACAGCTTCCTATGCCCCAACAACTGAAGGACTGAGCCTCTAGGCTCTGCGCAATCCCGACACTAGCTGAAATGCTCCCCTAACCACTGCATCAACCATCCTGGTCTCTGCGTGGCTCTTCGTGAGCCTTTTCTGCCCTCCTCAACCTCTGTGTTGGCCTCTCTCTAGCCTAAATTGATGAGGCAATCCCTCTTCGTCAACCCTTCTCTCCCGCTTTCTGCAAGGAACAACTTCTGTCACTCAGGACAATTATTTCTGCTGCAAATGCTCTGCTTCAGTTGGTGCCTTCATCTCTCCTTTGATTTGCAACCACGCTCTAATACCAAGTTGAAATTTCTAAGTCTAACCCGTTGGAAATTTTATTTGTATTCTCTGGTTTATTTCTCCTACTTGTTACTTACGAACAAGTTATTTAAACATATAAATATCGAAATAAACATAATACGGTCTCAACCATCTATAAATCAACAACTGAAAGAAATAACAAACACACAAGTGACACCGTTATTTTTGGACAACTCGTCCCTGTAAAAAACCCAACTAGGGAAAACCAATGCAGCAATTCTGAGGGTTATTTTATTATGTAGTCTATCTGAGTACAACTGGGTGCCAAACTAGCTCACCCGACAGAGAAAATAATCCGACAGTAATACCTCTCTATTCGGAAGCAGATATTTAGAAAATATGCCCCATGAAACTCTCTCCAGCACAACTGAAGCATTGTGTCGGCCCCCTGGTCTTTATGTCAGCCTGAAAACCCCCTGCGTCAGCTCTCTAAGGCTCTGCGCAACCTCTATGGCTCTCTGCGTCACTCCAGCAGCCTTTGCATGGATGACGTAGGCCCTCCTAACTTTTGCATTGTCTCTACTAGCCTCTGCATGGCTCCCTCTAGCTTTTGTGCTTGCCTCTCTGCCTCTGCATGGCTCCCTCTAGCTTGTGTGCCTGCCCCTCTATCTCGTACTCACTGCCCCTCGTAGCAAATTGATCACTGATTCAACTTCTCTTAGCAAACCCCGCTCTAGAAAATCGAATGACTGATCACTCTGGTGTGTTCTCCAACTGACCCTCAACACTCCTCTTATACTTTTCTTGTTGGTCCTTCAACGACCGAGATTACATCTCTAATCAACAACTAAGATTATATTTGGCTTGATCCATGTCTTTTAGAACCTTCTAACCGAGTTTTATATTAATACCCATTAATATTTTATTTTTCCTAAGTTTAGACTTAGAAACTCCATTAAAAAATATTAATATTTTAATATCTCCGAAACTGGGTAAAATCTGCCCAAACAATTTCTGGGTCTTGGAGATCTCGTGTGCTTTAAAATATCCACCAATTTTCATGGCTAAAGCACGTCCGATGCTACCCCAAATCAATATGATTTTGAAAAGCATAATCACCTCTATTGATACACTTTTGGTTGGGTAAATAAGGTTGTGGAGTTAAGGATAACAAATAATATAGGCTTAGATAGAGTCTATTTGGGCAAAATTGTACGATTGTTGAGTTAAAAGCTACCCAATGATGTAAGCTTAGATTTTCTATTGGTGTAAATTTTATGATGAAATAGAAGTCAATGTAGTGCCACTTCATGTCTGTGATGTCGTGTATGATAGATCCTATATGTATATGAGGGATGTTATCTTCATATTACCTGATCAAATATGATAAATCTCTCACACTAATGCACACAAGAGGAAGTCTAAGATCTCTTTAGTGTGTGCACACCAAGCTAAGAGATCGATAAATGCAACCAATGAATGTTGTTCTTCTTTTATTAAGATAGAAGGCATGCTTCCAAAGATGTATATCAAATACATAAGCATTAATTAAAAGAGCTTTAATAATAAATGTTCCAAGATCCAAAAGGAATGCCACTCAAGAGGGAAGTGAATAACAAGACACAATGAATGCTAGACTCTCCTTTACCAAATATATGACTATATTGACAATTCATATTAGGGTTCAATGAAGTGAGGAAGTAATTACAAGAACTACTGGAGTAAGGGGTCATAAGACCAAGTACCTCACCATGTAGTTTCTCAATCATTCTAGTATTGACGAAGGATGGAACTTGGAAAATGTGTGACTATAGAGCTTTGAACAAGATCCTCATTAATCAAAACCCTTTACCTAAGATCAACGCAAATCAACCAACTTGTTAATGGATATCGATTTTTGATAAGTGCCTAGTGAAGGCCAAATAGTACTCCAAGGAGAAAGTTGAGGATATGTTTCCTCATCTCCCTCAAAACTTTAGCTTTTGGAGACTAAAAGCCTCCCACAATGTTTGGGGAGGAGGGTGGCAGAAGATCCAAAATGGATCTACATAGTTACCATATGACTTCATTGATGCTTTAAGGAAGCTAATCTTACATTTTGGATCAATTTTGAATAGTATGGGTCAAGAAACTTAAAAATTGCACTAACAACCAAAATCATAAATCCTTTATTTGAGGGCCAAATAAGTGGAATTTTGGAATTCCCAAAGAACAAAGTCCTAAGTCCCTAGCAATTTTTTCATTATATGGTCAAATATCTTTATAACAATGGTTCATTTTCACAAAACAAAGATTGTATGCAAAAGTTTTGACCCAAATAATGTAATAGTCCAACTAATCCAAATGGTGACCATGTCAACACATCATAATTCGAGTATGTCAAGTCGATAATATGTGTATACACTAGAAACTTATGGAAAAATTATAGGCTCCAAGAAGGTTTAACCCTAATTTTAAATATCAAAAGTTTAGCAAGAGAGGAAAGGGCTCATTTTTTCATTAGCCATCAATTCTTTCATAGATAAGTAGCAGTTAGAGGAAATAGTAACAACGCAAAGAGACAAAAGCTACTATAGAGCACTATAGAAGACCAAAGTGTCTCATAGCTTTGCAGTGAGCTTGCACAACTTTGTAATATGCATTGTAATCTCCCTTCAATTTTTTGTTGGTTTTCCCATATTGGGTTCCAGGGTGGGTTTTGTGTCTAATGTGTGTTTTCACTATTGTAGTTTAGTTTAATGTCACAATGATAAAGGATTTGGTTGATGTGTTTTATTTTCATGTTTAAAGCACTAAAAAATAAAATAAAAAAATATACACACAATTAGTCATCATTTCATTCTGGTCATTGTTGTTTATAGGTATGTTTTGAGTCAACCATTAAAATATCCAAAGTAGTTTTCAAAGCATCCTATTTTTTCTTGATTTATGATAGGAGGACTATCAACTTGTTCATTGAATATTACAAGTTCCACTAGTTTGATATGGACACACTAGACAACTTAATTTTGATAACTGGAGGGTTATTGTTACTCCGACCCTTAGTATTTAGATAAGGAAATATTATTTGTTTTATAGCTCCAACCTAAAACAAACTTTGTTATCTGTTTATTTGCTTTCATTTTTATGACACCATTTTGTCTACCGAAACAACACTTCTTTTGAATTGGGAGGCACTAACCCTGCAAGCTTAGATGAAGCTTGTCACCTACTTGGCTTTTGCAATATTATTGTATCTATAATATATTCTCATTGCTTTATTTACCAAAAGAAAACTCTCCCAACATTGCTTCAAGGCATAAACATGTGCAATTGTGAAAAATATCAATAGTGCTTCAAATTTTGGAAACAAACCCTTACATTATTCCAATTTAACAAATGAAAATTGTTCTCAGCCTTTTACCCAAAAAAATGTTTTGAAACCCTACTAAAATACATGTTCTCTATTATGTTTTTAATTCATTAAGAATGTTGATCTCAAAATAATATATATTGCAAGTTCCTTATATGATGTTGGAAAGTCAAATATTGAATTAAGAATGTTGATCTCAAAATAATTTGCATTGCAATTTTCTTATATGATGTTGGAAAGTCAAATATAATATCAATAAATTTTGAGAAACCAAAATTTAAAAATAAATGAGAATCATTCTTGAGATTCCTTTAAACCTCACCATAGTACATGTTTGAAATAAAAAAATAACATCTCTTGAATTTGGGCAACCAAAGTGTGAGAACCTGGATATCAAGTAACGAGCAAAAGAGAATATTTTCATTAGAAACACATCCACCTTCAAACTGAGCAACATAATAGAGAAATGTCGAAAACGTAATAAACTGTGTTGACAATGTCCAAACTAATGTTGAAAATATAATAAACTACCTTCAAACTGAGCAACATAATACAGAAATGTCGAAAACATAATAAACTGTGTTGACAATGTCCAAACTAATGTTGAAAATATAATAAACTTTGTTGACAATCTCCAAACTTATCAATTTAGCATTAGTTTTTCTTATATACTTTGTTGACCATGTCCAAACTTATCAATTTAGCATTAGTTTTTCTTATATATGAATTATTATAAGGTCTATTCCATGAGATATTTTTATGACTTGGCAAAGATCAAGGCTCGAGCATAACTCTGTGCTGGTTAGGCCTCACAGTTTTGGAGTGGCTTGAGAAGTCCACACCAGTAATGTCATTAATAGAAGTAACCTCAGGGTGGAAAAAATTATGAAACAAGAATAGACCTGAGATCAAAGGACTCCAAATGACCCACAAATTTCAAAGGAAACCATTTTCTCAGCATTTCCGAGATTGAATGTTTGTATATAAATTGTATGCTTCTAAATACCCAAGGTCCAAAACCTAAATGACAAAGTTACAAGCATCAAATACAACTCAAATTTTGTCTGCTCTGACGAAAGATTGCAAGAAATTTCCAAAACTCTCTACAGCTAATAAAACATCAGCCAGGGTCCAAAGCCTAAATGACAATCTTGCAAGCATCATATACAACTCAAATTGAATCTGCTCTGAGAAGAGACTGGAACAATTTTCCACGATTCTATATGGCTAATAAAACATCAATACCCTGAGGCTGAAAGCAAATTCAAAATATAATTTCACAAACACGAAAGAAAAAATAAAGGAGTGATTTCCTATGCTACAGAGATGATATTGGGGTGAAACAACATCAGAAAATTCCTTACTGAATACAAAAAAAGAAAGAACCATTAATTCTGCATTTTTCTGCAAACACTGGAAATTCAAAGAAACTGCAAAATGTGGATTCGCAACACTATGCATCCAATATATCACATATAATTTAATTTGCCATGCGAATGAAACTGTGTGATGGCAAAACATGAATACAAAAACCTCTAAAACTAGAAGTGTGGATTCTGCTATATGTTGAATATATAAGCATGGTGAAACTGAATTTTTTAAGCATTTATTGAGATAGTAAAGATGCATATGCCCTTATCAGCAGAACTAAGCAATCATAAGATAGTCCAAAACACGACTTCACAATGTGTAACTGTTTCTTGACACATGCTGCTAGGGGTGACGCCACAAACACCCAACTTACTTGGGCTTAGGTGCCAGGCCTGAGGAACAACCATTCTGGCAAAATCACCTGGGACTTGAACTTGGGTCATGCACCTTCAAACTCACGTCATACAGGTGAGGAGACTATGGAGAGAAGGCAACCCTGGTGGTTGACTTATCTGTTGACCTCACTAGTGAACCAACACCGTCGTCACACATGAATCTTGGTAATCAAATAAGAATAAATTGTGAACTTTGCTGCCGACATGATGTCTACGTAAATTGGAATGCACAGTACCAACCCATCGGAGAAAAACAAACAACTCAAATTTAACAGTACTGGCTGTGAGCATTCAAGATCATAAGAAATTTTACCTCAGAAATATATTGCCCATATCTCGCAAAAATAAAGATTGTAAATAGCCTAAAATGTGAATTTCTGATTCTCTATTACCAAAAACTGTTTTAACTCTGCAGTTTAGAAATCCACAACAAGACAACAGGATCTTCTGCAGAAAAGAAACTACATGGATTTTAAATTCTTTGGGCAGCAACGAAAGACCGTATAAAAGCTCAAAACATGAATTGGCAACCCTCGACTGTCAACATGGACTGTGAAATTGTCACAATACTTAACAACACAATTTCAGAGGCCTTTACAGCCAAAATATAATGGACTTTCCACTTTACTGTGGGCACTGGAGATTGCCAAGAAGGGGGAAAGAAAAGCTGAGAATACAAATCTTCTCATGTTGCTTAACCTCCAACTAAGCCTCGCTCATTCATCACCAATCAGAACCATCAGGAAAAGGTTTAAGAGCTTCTTTCTTTCCATGAACATAATAGTCGACAACGGCCTTCATTCTATTAAGCTTGTCCGGATGATAATTGATATGAACAATAACTGGTTTGTAGCGGGGCATTTCTGGCTCCTTCCTGAATTTTGTAAACAGCACTTTGCTATTCAAAAAGAGATAATAATCCATTGCTCGCTTTGATGCATGAAGCCCTTCATAACCTGGATGAGAGGGGAAAAACAGCAACTCATTAAAGACTGCCTGATCCCAAGCAATCTCCTTGGAAAGTCGATCTACAACTCGATCCAAAAGCTCGATTGAAGGAATGGTAGACCTGATGTAGAAAAACCCAGAATTAAAAACCCAAATCCTCATTGTGTGAGCATAACGAGACCAACCCATCGGAGGATCATCGAAGACATCATCGAACCCATATGCAGTCATATTTGAGTGTCCATCTGTCATGGATTCAACATCACAGTCCCTGTAAAGAAAATTAAATGGGTTCTGCAGATAGACAATATCGACATCAGAGAGTAATACACTGTATCCCAGCTGCAAAAACTCCCTCAGTAAATGGAATTTCAAGCCTGAAACTGCATGGTTGTCTCCTGTTTTTCCGACAGTTTTTGATATCGCATCAGCTGGATCTCTTCTGTACACCGGAACACCTCTTGATTTGCAGTGCTCTGCAGTGGAGTCATCCAGTGCAACAACAAGATAATTGGTAACCCCCACTCGTTTAATGCTGTCAGACCATATTTCCAACATCTCCTTCACATTATAATTAGCAAGGCCAACAATGAGCTCATTGTCTATTGCAACTTTCTGAAGAAGCTCTGCAAGGTCGGGATTGATGGATTCATCAGGGAGAACGGTGGGATTCGTTCTCACACTTTTCACAGTTCCTATTGGCCCTGCTTTTACTTGGATTTCCAGGGCCGAAGTTTGCTTCTGGGTACTGTGTTGGCCTTGTTCTGATAGGTGAACCTTCGACCTAAGCTCTCTTACTTGTTTCCTCAAATTGCCATTGGTTTCTCTTAATGACTGAATCTCTGATTTCAGAAGCTTCACTCGCTCTGGAGATTCACATGATGACACCTTAAAAACATAAAGATAAGAAGGGGTTGTTTGCACTGTTTTGCATCAAAACAGAACTTGTAAAATGACAAAGAGAAAATGTCTTTCTTGCACTATTTTCATGAAAACCACGTACATGAAATAATGAATATTAAGGAATCAATTTCTCTTTAGATTAGAACCATAGAAAGATTTCTGGGTTTTTATTTCCCCAAAAAAAATTCTGAGACTTGCTCGATTTAGAAGACATTTTTAGCTTGAATCAAAATCCAGAGATGAATTTAATTCAACTTGTTTTTAAATATTAAAAATTTTGCTTATAAAAATTCCTTACTCATATATATAGCCATGGAGGTGAGGAATGAAGAATACCTGTGATGAAGCATGAGAGCTGGCATCATAATTTGGTGCTGATGAACGTAAGAAGCCGTGGGGATAGAGATAAGCCCATATAAACCCTACCAAGATTCCTATCCCCACTGCAACTGCTAGTCTTGACCCACGAAAAGCAGATCCCGTTGTCCTGAACAAAGACCCCTCTCTTCGTCCGCTCATTTTGTTCCGACAGTCCCTTCAATTGGGTTTTGGGAAACGACAAATCTTCAAGCGGGTTCCAAGCAGAACCGTGAAAAATGAAATGGGTGCTAATGAAAACTCAGAACAGAGATATCAGAGAAAAAAATTAATGGAAGTCCTCAGATCTGCACGAGTAGGATCCGAGGTTCAGTAATAAAGGGCTTTTTGGGGAGGCGAACATTCATTGGAATGGGTGCATTTGAGTAGGCATTGGCGTGGGAAATGGGTTGTTGAACCAGAGCAACAAAGGAAAGCAAGTCCATCTTTTTGTAACTGATCAACCTGGATTTATGTCGGAAAGATTCGACCAGCACGATCCAAGCGAAGGGAGGTTGCTTCCCCTGACTTGTTCATGAACATGGTCCGCACTAATATGTTGACTTTCATCAAGATTTATTTACTTTTGTTTACATTCTACGCAATTTCCCGGGGTAACTCTTTCTTTAAAGGGAAAATTTGGTGATTAAATTTGGTATAATGATAAAATAATTGTATGTTTGATCTTTAGACTTTTGTCATTTATGACGATTTTACGCTCTTTAGAAAATTTTGTTAATTTTTTTTTAATGATAAATTTATAAGTTTTGTTATGGGATGTGAAGGTATGTTATAAGGAGTCATCATCTTCTTCGATGAACATTTGTGACATGAAAATTTTGTTAATTTTTTGTTTTTTTAATTATAAATTTATAAGTTTTGATATGGGATGAGAAGGTATGTTATGAGGAGTGTTTTTTTTTTCCTATGACGTTGGAATTTTAGCTTTTTCTCTCGCTGATTTGATTTGCAGCTTTTTTTCTCGCTGATCTGATCTTTAATCTCATGGATGTAACAAGCTTCTCGGGCGATCTACAGTTTCTCTGGTCGATCTGATCCGCAGCTAGATTTGGCCGATCTACAGCTTCTCTGACAATCTACAGCAGCCTATACAACAAAGGCAAATATATAGCTTCTCGGATCTGCAGCTTCTCGGGCAATCTACAGCTTCTCCTGCCGATCTGATCTACAGCTAGATTTGGCCGATCTGCAGCTTCTTCTCGTGTCGATCTGATCTACAGCTAGATTTGGCCAATCTACACTTCCCCGACGATCTGCAGCTAGACAATCTGTAGCCCTCCAAGATTTGCGGCACTCCAAGTTAGATCTAATAGGTCTGCCGCTCTATCTGCCGATTCCTGCTCTTAGGTTTTATATTTATCCAGATCTACGGCTCTATTGAGATATAGAGCGGCTCTCTAGATCTGCGGCTCTCCAAGTTATAGATCTGTCGATTCTGTAGTTTCTCTTTGGCAATCTTCTATACTCAGCAGGAGAGCATTCTCCAAATGGCTCCTAGCTTCGTG
Organism: Pinus taeda; assembly: GCA_000404065.3. NCBI lineage: Eukaryota > Viridiplantae > Streptophyta > Pinopsida > Pinales > Pinaceae > Pinus > Pinus taeda. The sequence goes on along the minus strand of APFE031345564.1, from coordinate 130,014 downwards.
AAAATAGTTGCTGGCTCCCACTATCCAGGTGGTCCAGGCCTCCCTCGATGAGGCTTTGAAGTTCTCTGAAAGTGCCCTAATCTGTCGATTCAATGGTTTTTGGCAGCGACTGACAGCTCTCCACAGTTGGATCTCGGAAGTATGGAAGCCTCTAATTCCTAATGCAATTAATATCTACCCCTGTGCTAGGGGTTTCTTTATAGTAGATTTTGAAAACCCTGAAAGCAGACAATGTATTCTAGATTCTGGCCCTCGGTTTTGGGAAAAATCAAGCCTATTCATGAGGCCATGGAACCCATCATTCGATCCCTCAACAACAATGATAACCTCAGCACCAGTTTGGTTGAGATTGCCAAACCTACCCTTGCATCTCTGGAATTTCTCTTCGCTAAAAGCCATTGGAAATGCGATTGGGAAATTTTACTGCAGGTGTCCAAAAACAAAGGAATATGCCAGAACCACCTATGCACGCATCTGTGTGGAAATGGACTTCAGTGTTGGATTCCCAGTTGAAATACACCTAACAAGTAAAGATTATGTGTGGAACCAAAAACTCGATTATGAAAGTGTCCTTTTCAAATGTCGATCCTGCTTTGAGACAGGCCACCTAGCCAAAAATTGCCCAAAAGCCTCCCAGAAAAATTCTGCTAGAAAAAATCACCACAGATCTACATGGTGGGAAGGAGCACAAAAGGAACACTACACTATCATCAAAGAAGAATACTCTTCAGAAAACTCTGAATCACAAGAAATCGGTGAAGAAAGAAACAACTCTCAAGACACGCAGGGGGAAAGCCCCGCCCAACAACAAAAGAGTGAACTCGACAATCCCTCAAGGTATGAGGGTACAAATACAGCACAAAATAAATCTCCAATTAACAGCAAAGCAGATCTCATAGACCAAACTTCTTTTCTGACTATCTTCAAAAGGACGAACACAATAGATTGTGAAGCTAAGACACCAACGTCCCAAGAATCAGAAGAGATGAAGGAGATGCAAGATAAAGAAAGTTGGAAGACGGTAGAGAAGAAAAAGAAAGCTACAGCATCAATCTCGCCAAGAAAGACAAGGAGCCAGACAATTAGAAACTAAGAAATAAAATTATAGGTCCGATAGACCAATTTGGTCTCCATGGACGGTAACCATCATCATCATCATAATGTATTTTTTATTCTTTTTTTTTAAATTAAGGTGATGGTGTTTAGGAGTTTTTATAGGTTATATAGCTTTTCATTTCACGCACTTTGGAGTGATTGTTGTTAGGAGTATGCAACATCATTATAATTGTAGGGATAATTTATGGCTGTGCAAGCACGCTCTCATCCTCGACAAGTTAAATCTAGAAAGTTCAAGTATTTTTTCCTTAGTTTCCTTTTGATTTTTCACTAGTTCTACTTGGTCATTTGTAGTTACCCTCTATGGTTGTGGATTCATGGTTTGCTCTACTGCGAACCAACGCGAAGTTTGATTCCCGATGCAATTTTCACAAAGGTGGTGTTCATTATCGAGTTTAGGCTTTTGTGATCCATGACTACATTATAAGATTTTTTGCGGAAATAATCACATCAAGGAGAATTTTGCCGACGCGTATTAAACCAACTAGTGTGGTTCATCGTCAAGACAAGATGAAGAATCAGATCATGGCAGCAGTTTAAATAGATGGACAAATCCTTCCAACGGCTCAAAAGAAACTACTATAAAACGACTACTTTTGACTAAGTTGAAAACATGGGAAGAATTCATTTAATCAAATTCTAAATAATTTTTTAGTCAAATATAAATAGATATTAATATTATTCTATCTTTATTCGTTAAAAAAAATATTTTTAAAATTAATTTTGACTATACTAGGAAAATTCATATTTTAATTATAATTTAAGTAATTAAATATATAAATATGATTAATTAAAATCCTAGATACCTAAATTAGCATTTGACTAGAGTAAAAATTAGGAGAAATAATAACCTTAGGTATTGAAATAAGTTAAAATATGTATATATTTATATAAAAATACATACAGATAAATATATGGATGAAAAATTATAACACCTTTCATTAATAGAGGATATGGATAAAAATCAAATTGAGGGAAATTAATTCTTATTATACAGCCTAAGAAAATCGCGTAACTAATAAATTCTTATAAAGTATAAAAATATTAAATATAAAAAAAAAAAAAGGAAAGGGACACAAAGGGAAAGAAAAAATCCAAGGGGGAGAAAAAAGAAGAAACTATAACCAAGGAAGAAAAAGGGGAAACCAGGAAGAGTTTAATCAAAGACCAAGAAGGAGAAACAAAACTAAGAGGAAAGGGTCGCGATCCAACAACTATTAATTTGCCCCCTGTCATCCCTGTTCAGGTTACTTGATCTCCTCTCAATTTCAATGGCTTCCCTAAACTTACGATGATGGAAATGAGGAACCTTCGCAATAACCTTAACCTCCTCAATGCATATATGATGCTTTGTCCTCTCAACATGTTCAGCCAAGGCTAAAGAGTGGGTTCTCCCATGCTTGATGTTAGATGAGTGTTCCTTAATCCTCTAATTTATAGACCGGCCAGTTTTACTAATGTATGAGGTTCCACAAGAACATGGGATAACATAGACATCTTTCGTAACCATTGGATTCATTGGGTCTTTAACAAATTTTAAGGAACTTCTTATGGTGTTGAGAGGTCTAAAGGTTGAGGGAACATTATGCTTCTTCAAGATTCTTGCAATCATGTATGTGGTCCCATGGATGAAAGGGAGATGAACCCCTGAAATACGATCACCGGGGTCTTTTTGACCTTAGGACCCACTACCTTTCCAAAGGATTTCTGACGAAGACCGCCTTTCCAAAGAGAAAACCCATATTCATAATGTCTTTTTCAATAATGAATATAATAGGCAACAAGGTGTTAAAGCTTTCCTCAAAGCTAGCATGGGTCCCAAGGTCAAAAAAGACCCCGATGATCGTATTTCAAGGGTTCATCTCCCTTTCATCCAATGGACCACAGACAGGATTGTAAGAATCTTGAGGAAGCATAATGTTCCCTCGACCTTTAGACCCCTCAACACCACAAGAATTTCCTTAAAATATGTTAAAGACCCAATGAACCCAATGGTTATGAAAGGTGTCTATGTTATCCCATGTTCTTGTGGAACCTCCTACATTGGTGAAACTAACCGGTCTATAAATCAAAGGATTAAGGAACACGCAGTTGACATCAAGCATGGGAGAACTCGCTCTTCAGCCTTGGTTGAACATGCTGAGAAGAAAAATCATCATATATGCATTGAGGAGGCTAAGGTTGTTGTGAAGATTCCTCATTTCCATCACTGTAAGTTTAGGGAAGCCATTGAAATTGAGAACAGGGATGATGAATGGAAAATTTTAGTTGTTGGATCCTAGCCCTTTCCTCTTATTTTTTTCTCCTTCTTGGTCTTTCGGTTAGACTCTTCCTATTTCCCCTTTTTCTTCCTTGGTTCAAGTTTCTTCTGTTTTCCCCCCTTTGATTTTTTCTTTCCCTTTGTATCCTTTTCCTTTTTTTAATATTTAAATTTGTTATACTTTATAAGAATTTATTAGTTAGTCGATTTTGTTAAGCTTTATAATAAGAACTAATTTCCCTCAAATTGATTTTTATCCCTATACTCTATTCATGAAAGGTGTTATAATTTTTCATCCATATATTTATCTTGATGTATTTTAATATAAATATATACATATTTTAACTTGTTTCAATACCTAAGGTTATTATTGCTCCTTATTTTTAGTCTAGTCAAATGCTAATTTAGGTATCTAGGGTTTAATTAATCATATTTATATATTTAATTACTTAAATTATAATTAATATGAAATTTTCCTAGTATAGTCAAAATAAATTTAAAAATATTTTTGATAGAATAAAGATAGAATAATATTAATACTAATTATATTTGAATAAAAAATTATTTAGAATTTGATAAAATTAAGTCTTCCCATGTTTTCAACCAAGTCAAAAGTAGTCGTTTTATAGCTGTTTCTTTTTATCCATTGGAAGGATCTATCCATCTATTTAAACCGCTTCCATGATTTGATTCTTCATCTTGTCCTAACGATGAACCACACTGGTTGGTTCGAAACGCGTCGGCAAAATTCTCCTTGATGTGATTATTTCTGACAAAAAAAAAACAAAAACAAAATGTTGGACACCTAGTCCTCTATGGGTTAGTGTGGAAGCGGAATAGACTAAAGAAGTCCAAGAGACCTTGGGATGTGGAACCCAATGGTCACACCATGTACTATAAATGTATATCATTTGTTAATAAAAATTGTACTCTCATGTTTTATCTTTCATACTCTTTCTGCCATGTGTGTGTTTAACATGGTATCAGAGCGAGTGATCTTCTGCCCTGCACAAGTGTGAGCCACCTGTTTCTGTGGCCTTTGTAAACCAATGCTCTCCTCCTGATTATACTTTTTTGAGCATTTCTTAGAATAGAGGTTGTTACCTCTATTAGCGTTACCATTCCTCTGTTGTGAGCAGTCCTGTCCTTCTACAACTTAAATTCTCTAATTTTGAAATCATATCAGCCATATTTTAGCTGCATTCTCTGCGCACACTAACCCAAATAGAAAATCTTGGCGGCTCTGAAGCTTCCACTAACCTGAACGCATCATTATTCCCCTGCGACTCACTATTATTCCACTGGCATGTTCCTTCTGCTACGTTGCTCCTGTCGTTGCTCCACCTGCATACAAAATGCTGCTCTCTGTCCATTATTCTGACATGGTCAAAATTAAGACATTGCACGCATCTCTTTTCAAGATTTTCTCTCCAGTCTTACTGTCGCCTGGAGGAGTCTTATCTGTTGTACTGTGTTGAAACGCTATCGGAATTGAAGAAGTTGTTTGATGCAAACGGGCTGCTGTCAAAATATATTGAAATTTGGCTGCGTAGGAGGATGCAATTGCGGTGTGAACCTTGCCATTGTTCTTGAATATCTGGCTGCTGAGATTTTGGAACTTGCTGGTAATGTTGCCCGGGATAATAAGAAGAATCGTATAATTCCAAGACATATTCAGCTTGTCGTTCGCAATGATGAGGAGCTTAGAAAGTTGCTAGGCGTTGTAACCATTGCCAATGGAGGAGTCCTGCCTAACATTCACCCGATTCTTTTGCCTAAGAAATCTGGAAAAAACAAAGGGGAGATTGGATCTGGTTCTCAGGAGTTCTAATCCCATGGCGTGTTGTTGAGTGATTTAGAATAGTGTTTTTATTTGTAAATGATTGGTCAAACAAATCTGTTTACATATATTTTTTATGAAATATGGTGAATGTCGTGAGCGTGGAATGATGATGTTGTTGTTGATCAAACAACTGACCTGCGATGTGGCATTTATAATTACCTGTTGCCTTATAATCCTTTCATACCTACTGCAGATACAATTCCTTGCTTGATAGCTTCGCTTTGTATTTCATCTAGTTTTTTCGATTTTGGACATTTGAACTATCACGTTGGTGCGATGGTTGCTTTGTTGAACGCTCCAGGGATCACATTGGTGGTGTTTGAATAGTGTATGCAATGCTTTGGATGGAGGATTAGATATTCCTCATAACGACAAACGTTTTGTTGGCTATAACAAGGAAAGCAAGAGCTCACCTAGCCTAACATAGTATCAGATTCTCTGTGAAATTCAATGTGTTCTATACATTAAAAAAAAACGTGAACCTATATATTGTGCATTCAAATCCCTTGGAGCTACGTTGAACATCCTATTTGAGCATTGGTTCATTAGTTCTACTATACGTTGAAGGCGTATGGAGAGACTCGCTTGTAAAAGGAGCGATGTTGCAAATGAAAGGACTTTCGACTTGTGAAAGGAGCATTGTTGTCATTATGTGTAGAACACTTTTAAAAAAGGCCTAGTTTGAAGATTGTGCATTGCAAATGCTCCTGCATATGGTGCGTTCTCCAGGAAGAATTTTAAGTATATTGCAATGAGTTCAATATTTGTGTTAATTCATTTGTGAAAGCATAGTGTGTTGAGGTCTGTGGTGGTCGATAACATGTGTTGACTACATACTCTATCAAAACCATATATTCAATTCAATATAAATCATGTGAGCTCCTAGCTCTGCGTTAACCCATGTTTTGAATTATGTATTATGTGTGTCGCCCTGATTGAAAAGGACGATAGTGTTGATGCTTATAAATGGTTTTAAATGTGGGTGTTGTTTGAAGGTTGATATATATGCATACTTCTCTGGAATATGAAGCATAAATTCTTGTGCCCTCACTGTAATTCAAAAGGTCGATTCATTCTGTATCTAAAGGTTTCAAGAGTTGAGTTATAATACGGATAGAGTAGCATTATTCTAGATGCATCAGTGATAATCTCAAGAGCTTAAGTGGATCAAATCATCCGCCATCACTCCATGTCTATTGAAAGTAGACAATTCATCTAGCCATTGGAGAAGCCATGTTGCAATATTAGGATCAAAGGAATCGAACTACAGCCACTGATGTTATGATCTGATTTCTACATGCTTGTAGCGATAAATTTATGAGAGGCTAAGCTCGTGTACATGTTCCAGATTTCATGTGCCTGTAGTAGCTTGTAATGTGCATGCAATAGTCTATCAATATGTTGTGGTTTATTTGCTTCGTAAAGAAAGGGAAGATCTAGAGAAAGAGAGCACTTTATTGGGTTCACCATAAAATTGCATTGAAGGCTATTGTGCACAGATGTTAGTATTATATGGTGTATGGTCGATGAAATATAGAAGCTAATCTCATTTCTGTTGGGGTCTTGTTATTGCTGGAAAAGAAGAGCCTGTGGGCTACAAACGTGTCAAGTTGGACATTTTGTTAAAACAACAATATTGGGATTGATGTGTAGAAATTGAGGCACAAGACATTGTGAAGTGAGAACATGAGCAATGCAAATTAATTCGTGTTGAAAAGTTGGCAAATTAACCATTATTGTTTCTACAAGTGAATTTTTGGTCATTTATTGATTTGATTGTTTAAAAAATTGAGAAAACTCATGGATTATTGAAGTTATTAAGCACTCTAATCTTATCTACTGGTGGAAGCACAATTAAAGTCAGTAAATACACTCTCAGAGATATTCAAACATCTTTACAATGTGCACAAGAAATCATTGATTTTTTGCAGCTTGAATCTCAGCGACAATGAGCAGAATTAAAACAGAGGAGTCATCATTCTAAACCTATTTTTGTTAAGAACATTGAAACAGACTCCCATAAGCAGCAAGTTGATTCAGATCCAGTGCTCATTTCAGAAGCAGATTTGGATGCAGATGCAGAAGTTCAGTTTGCACTTCCCAAGCCCATCATCAGACCTTGGGAATAGCTTGTCCACAACAAGCACAGAACTAGTCTTGGATATGACAAGGACATGTCCTTTCATATTCTAGACTACTCCAAGCCAATCCAATTACATTGTTGGATTTCTTCAGGACAGTTCATCTTCACCTACTCCTCATGACAGTTCATCTTCAGCAGTTCCAGATTCTACCTCTCTTCCACAGCAAAAAATTGTGAAATGCCAACACTGTGACCGAGTTGGCCATCTGAAAGATCATTCTTTTGATCTTCATCCATGTAAGCACTGTCATAAAACCAGTTATTCTTCAAACAGATGCTTCAAAAACAAACCTCTTGTAAGAACAAAGATTCATCTTGGATGGATCACTTCTTGGCAATGGGCATCAACAGCCAAGAAGATATTCCAGTCACATGTCAGAACTTGTTCTAGAGTATTAAACAGTCTTGCAGTTGATTTTTCTCCATCATCTCACCTTGTATTTGATAAGGGGGGGAAATGATGGTCATCTACAAGCTTCAAAGCCACATCAAGCGAGCCTGAGCGACAACCTGTCACACCAGTTTTAGAGTTGCAGCCAGAGACAAAGATGCCCCTGAGCATGCCTTCAGTTGGTAATCTGGGACACTTCCTCTAGTAGAAGACTTCAACTTCTTGCCAGTTTGGGAAGAATTCCAGGAATAGAATTGGGGACACTTCCTATAGTAGAAGACTTCAGCTTCTTTCCAGTTTCGGAAGAGTTCCAGGAATTTCATTAAGCATTCCAAAGTTGTTGGTCATCCTTAAACCATCACAGGTTGAGACTTCCCTTTTCAGGTTGAAGTTCTCCCTTTTATGCGGGGTGAGACCTCCCTTTCATGGTTGAAGGTTTCCCTCTTCAAAACAATAGGATCACTTCCTCTAGCAGAAGACTTCAACTTCTTGCCAGTTTTGGAAGAGTTCTAGGAATTGCACTAAGCATTCCAATGTTGGTGGTCATCCATAAATCACCACCCTTTATACCAACATTTTAGAGAGCACGTTCAACCAAGTGCTGCCATGCATTGTTGCACATTTTGTATTACAACTCTCTTCTTGGACTCATACATAACCCTTAAAATTAAGGAGGGGAATGTTGGACACCTAATCCTCTATGGGTTAGTGTGGAAGCGGAATAGACTAAGGAAGTCCAAGAGACCTTGGGATGTGGAACCCAATGTACTATAAATGTATATCATTTGTTAATAAAAAATGTACTCTCGTGTTTTATCTTTCATACCCTTTCAGCCATGTGTGTGTTTAACACACACACCAAAAAAAAAAAAAAAAAAAAAAAAAAAAAAAAAAAAAAAAAAAAAAAAAAAAACAAAACAAAACAAAACAAAAAAAAACAAAACAAAACAAAACAAAAAAACAAAAACAAAAACAAAAACAAAAACAAAAAACAACTTATAAAGGTGGTGTTGTCTGACTTCTTGTGGTGAGAAATGATGTTGTCACAAAGGTGGTTTTATTCGATCGTTGGTAGTGGGAAACTATGGTTCATCATCGAGCACATAGTTACGGGGAACATGGAGCGTGACGTACTCAAATAGGAGCACAAGCCCATTTGTGAGTTGTCACTTTTGTTATACAATACAGACAACATATGCCATTAGATATTAAGTCAAAATTGCAAGATTTGGAGTAGAGCGTCTTGGGAGAGAGTGCTTGCAGGACGAGGAGATTTTTCAAAAGATGTACACCAATGGATGCCTGACTCGAGACACACCCAAGGCAGGAAAAAATAGTATATGATGACAATTGACCTATATTGGTGCATCAACATGGTATTGGTTTGGGTTCTCTTATATAAGCAAGATGGAAAAAACAAAATCTTGATGTTTTTGGATAATTTGGTAAAATCAAAAGCAAATATGAAGGAATTTGTGAGCATAATAAAGGTTCACTTATCCCATGCAGTAGGACTCAGTGGCACCAAGGCTGAGGTGTAGAGCCCATGTTTAAATATTTTTGGGTTTTTATTTATATTAGGAATAGTCAGCCCATCTACAATTTTTTAGGCTCAAATTTTTACTCTTTCCGTGAGCTTATCTATAACTATTTTGATTTAAATTTTGAATTGATAAGGCCTTGTCATATTGTTAATAGAATACATGTCCAATTAAATGGTTATAATTTTGTTTTATTTTGGATTGAAACTCTATTGTTTTATCAATGGTCTAGCTTCCCCTATGGCAGCCCACTAACAGGTAGAGTCCTAGATAGCCTGTAAATTTCAATATATATAATAGAACTAAACTTATAAAAAAATGATTTTTTTTTTTCCCAAGGAGAAAGGTTGCAAATTTATTTATTTAAAAATAAAGCTACATTCACAAATTCTTTAAGCATTATTGTGGTTGTTAGCATCCCCAAAAGTAGTCCAAAATTACAAAAAAAATGTCTTATCCAACCATTTGGGACTAAGAAAGAGTCTATTAGTACAAACTTCTTTTATCATAATTGTAGTGTCGACCAATGAGTACTTGAGTTGACAACTCCATTAAAAATACCTATAAAATATGACTATTAGGCATGTGAAGGTGTTGTCGTAAAAAAAAACAACAACAACAAAAAACAAAAAAACAAAACAAAACAAAACAAACAAACAAAAAAACAACTTCTCCTAATGCTAAGTATGCCTAATGTCTCAATCTACAAGAAATATTGAAAGGATTTAGTTATTCCCAAGGGTTAAGAAAATATTATATGAATTGGCCTTCTTTCTGTTCTACAATTTTCCAGATGCCTTGGTCTATTTCCAATCCAATTTGAAAATGGTGTTAGCTTTAGTGTTTCTTGACCTATACATGTGTTCAAATTATATGTAAGAGAAGGATGTTAGTTGATGCATGTTTTGTTGAAAGATAGGTAGAAGAGTGCAATTCCTCAAAATAGATTTTACTTTCGTCTAGTTAATGACCCCCTGTGAATTCCCATAGATATGGATTTGATTTATTTTATGAAGGAAGGAAATTTGAAGAAGGAGGTTAAGGGAAAAGAGTTTTGCAAAGTTGTTATTCGTTGGCCTAGTATTGCATGAGAATTTAATGAATTTTTTTTCATTCAAGGAGATGATTCCTCCCACCCCTCCCATAGAGGATGAGAAATTTGTTGCAACATAAAAAAAGTCCCATGGGTGGTTCTTTTAAATCAAACTACTTGATGTACAAACGTGAATGGTTGGTAAAGGGAGAGTAGGCATAGTATTTTGCAGAGCGAGGATGTTTAGAGCCACTTTTAAGGAGGAATACCCTTGATTGTTGAAAATGGCTTGGCTCCTTTCTATCCAAATCCCTAGGCTACAATTAGGGGTAGGCCTCTATGTTAAGTCTTATGTTTTATAGCTAACCAAGATTTTTAGTTCTCTATAGAAACTCCTTTCCAACTGTATGATGGTCCTTCACGATCTTGTATTCCATTCCATACTGCTTGTGCTAAGGGGCAAGTGATGAATAGATGTACAATGGATTCCGAAGATGATGTGCATAAAGGGCATCTACTTGGTCCATTGAAATATCTCTTTTGTAGCATGTTCGTCGTTGGTGCCTTATTCCAAAGTGCAACATGAATAATTTAGTTTTCGGAGGGTTGTTTAGGTTCCATAATGATTTTTCCCACCAAGAAGGCTACAAGGTAATAGATTTGTGTGTCTATAAAAGTATCCAATTTTTGGGGAGTAAACTCCATGAGGATTTTGGGCCAAGACTAGTGTAACAACCCTAGTCAAAAAAAAAATCCATGTAAAAATTAATAAAGATAAAATAAGACATTGGTCACGGGACATGTATCCTAAGCCGAATGTTGGGAAAAACATCCTAGTGCTGATGTTCACTTGTTTTATTAATGGCTATGGAAATTGGCAAAGGCAATGGCAAAGGCTTTGTAAAGGCAAAATGGCATTTATTGGCATTTATTTATGAAAATAATAGAAAATTATGAAAAAAAGAAGGTGAAAGGTCACAAGTTGCATGTGAGGAGGAAAATGAAGGAAAAATAATGGAAAATGAAGAAAATAGAGGCCTCATTAATAAAAAGGCTTATGAGGATCAGTTCATGGCTTTTTTATCAATTGAGTTTTGGAGCTCTCTTTTCTCTCTTTCTCTCTCTCTCTCTCACACACACACACGCGCACACATACACTTGGACACTTGAGTTTTCTCGAAGCACTCTTGGAGGAGTGAGGCATGCTTGGGATTTGGAGCAATGTAACACCCTCCTCCCACATCTACCCAAGTAACCGACCAACCGAGGTAAACATGCAATGAGAAGTTACTATGATATGATTTGACTCCCTATGTGTCAGTTAAGGTAGTGGAATTGATGGAACACATCACACAGACCTTCCACATCAACAAAAGAACTCCCAGGAGTCATCCCAACCACTCAGGTAGCTAGCCCCTAAGAGAGAATGAAGTTTTAGTACATCATACCCCTAGATGCTCCCTAATCTGGACTAAGGTGTGTCCAGGAGGCTCCAGATGCTCCCATAGCAAAGGAAAGCAAGTGTCCGAGGACTTTTTTGCCCAATGTTGTGCCTGCGACTCTGGGATTTATGTCACTTTTTCAAGCCCAGAGCCCAAGTCACTGCCCAGAACTCAATGACACCTTCATAAATGAAATTTCACAGCAAAACAAAGTTACATTTGCAAAAAAATTGGCGAGGACTAGACTGGACCCCTATTGGCCATGACATGCATTTCGTCAAACATGTCATGAACATGAAAGTTATAGGTTTTAACAGCAGAACCAAGCATAGGGGTCTCATACATATTTGAGGATCGCTAAGAAGCATTGATCCCTCAACACATTAGATGTAATTTCATCTATTATGCCATAGATACATTGTTCATTCATTTACAAGTAAAAACATGATGAGATCCATACATAGCCATTGTAATAATACATGTTCATAACGAACATAATAACAACAGAAATACCAAGGAAACAAAAGCCATGTCATCCACATATAAACCAATATAATACTCATGAATTAATAAGGAGAAATAACCTCCTATTAATGATGCAAAGGTCAACCAAGTGTGGGACTTCCATGAACCACCCCGACCGTAGACATGGTTGAGCCAAATCTCTCTTCAGCCAGCCACCCCCGTGTCATATTCCAAGCATGAAAATGGGATCTCATGGAACAATCCATCAAAACCGAACCAAGGCTTCCAGAGGCCAAACCATCTCAACCCATCAAACAATGATTCCACCTCACGGTCGGACATCACAAACCATCACCAGATTGGTCTCTACCCAAGCCTTCCAAGGCTCCAGAGCGTTTATTCTAGCCAAGGCTTCCAGGACTAGTAACTCAGCACACAACTGTCGCTGGGCTTCCAGAGCGTTTGTCCAACCAGGGCTTCCAAGACTAGTAACTCAACCCACCAAGGGCTTCCAAAGCATTTTTCCAACCAACACTTCCAGGACTAGTAACTCAACCTAATTTGTTACATGGCTTCTAGAGCATTTGTCCAACCAAGGTTTCTAGGAACTAGTAAATCAACCCACAACCGAAGGAATATGAGAACCAACCAAAAAAAATAAAAAAAATAAAAAAACCCACAACACCATGGTTATCTAGGAAATGGTAAGGCTAGGCAAATCCACTATCAATCCAAGCAATCCTCCATGCCAATAACAGATCATGACCAATAAACCACATGCATATGCCAAGCATGCAAAAAATAGTGAGGAAAACATACATGCAACTCAGTACTTGCAAGCAAAACCCACTATAGTTGTTGATCCTGATGTCCTCTTGTATTTTCCTGCTCTTCCTTTGCCTTCTTGCTCCAAGCATCTAAGTATGGCACACTCTCCAAGAGTGTTCCAAGAAAACTCTAAGTGTCCAAGAGTACAAGAGAGAGAATAGAATGATAGTTCCAAAACTGACTGACAAAAAAGCTACACTGACCAAGCCTGCCCATTGATCCTCATAAACATTTTATCAATGAGGCCTCTATTTTCTTCATTTTCCATTATTTTCCTTCATTTTCCTCACATGCAACTTGTGACCTTTCACCTTCCTTTTCTCCTAATTTCCATTATTTTCATAAATAAATGTGCAAAAAATATTCCAAAGTCTTTGTTATTACCAATTTCCTTTAGCCATAATAACTAAAATGAACACCCACTAGGATGTTTTGCCTACCATTCAACTTGGAATAGGTGTCCCGTGACCTTGGTCTTATATATATATATATATATACATGAATTATTAACCAAGGTTGTTACAGAACCCTCCCCCTTGGGTGAACACTATCCTCGGTGTTTAATGACACCTATAACCAACAAGACTGCTGAAAACAAAACATATTGCCTATGGAGCTTTATGACACAGCTCGTTGCAGTATTTACAATGACCACTGCTAGAACATGACAATCATACCGTCTAGTGGAGCTTTATAACACAACTCATTGCGATATTTACAATAATAACCACATATACACACATACACATTTGCTTCACCCAACAAATAATCATATTGTCTATGGAGCTTTGTAATTCCAATTTGATGCAATATTTAAAATAATACACATATATAGATATTCACATTTTCTCAACCAACAAATAAAAGGATACAATGCCTACATCTGCAACAAGGGAATCCAAAGGCTCACACCTCCACCCTCAAAGTAATACCAAGATTCACCTCCTTCCCAGGAAGTCCAAAATCCACTGAAAGGTCAAATTTGCATCTAATGCCCAACGTTATAATCCTGTGCCACTTGTCCTCTCAGTGAACAATTATCGGCTCATTGTTCCAGGGCACACTCCCAATGTGCATTTGATTCCATTTGGTAATGCTAATGACCAAAACAAATATATCCCCAACCTTCCCTTCTCTGCTACACAGTCCCTCAGGCAATCCGGTCACCCCCTTCCATTTAGTCACACACCTTCCAAGTTCAGTTAGCACCTCCATCCTTCCCTTAAAACCATCATACCGGTCATAGTGATCCGGATTTAAACAGGAACGCAATAAAATACAGAGATAACCATATACACAAATATGCAGCGGAAATAATACTTCATTTCATTAATGGAAAATACTGAAATATGCTTACAACCAGAAATGGAAATAAACCAGCTAAGGCGATGGTAGCTTATCTCTGAGAAGAGATGTGATGACTACATGCCTCTGAAATGTGTTACAATGAGGCTCGAAGGCCTATTTACTGTTGAGAACAATGAAAAACCCTTAACATCCCAAAACCTAACCCTAGAAGATGAAACACCAAACTGCAGGCCCCGTTTGGGTAAATTGGTACATCAACTTCCCGGGGTCGTAACTTTAGCATATGATCTCCGTTTGACGCGTACAATAGCTCATTAGAAAGATCTATTCGAGCACTATCATTGTTGGAACGGGCAACATTTGCATGGACCCATGTTGCCCCCAGATTCCCAAAAAACGTCGTTTAGGGCCTCAAAACGGCTCCGGAAGTTCAAGACCCGAAAAACTGCTAAAAATAGTAAGTTGTGCTACAATTAAGGAAACTGAAAATGCTGAGAAAGACAATGGTGGGGGTCCAGGTGGACTTGGCAGGGGGCCACCAATATCCACCTGGATCAATCTGCCTTCCAAGTCATACTCAAGCCTCAACCCATGGAACACCATCTGTCGATCATGAAGTATGTATGCAAATTTGACTTTCACCTATAACGCAGAAACTCAAAACTTCGAAATCTCCTCTAGAGAGCTGATTTTAAATTAGCAATATCACCCTCATCTGAACTCTAATTTGACTACTTTTTTTTTTTTAATTTGGGTATATTTTCCCAAGGAATCCACATCTACAATTTTTTTCTGAAAAATTTGTGCAAACATTGTTATATATTCTCTACAAACTATCGGTCCAAAAAACAATCTTTCTCTCATACCATGTAGAATTATCCTGTAGATTCACAAGCTCATATAATCTACTAAAACAAGAGAAAATAGTATACTTTTACTCTTTATAGCGGAAGCCCATAAACATCAAGCAAATAATAATTGAGAATAGGAAGAAGATCAATGGCACATAACAGAATAAATATTCAGGTAAATCCACAGCTCAAAACCCCACTATTCGTATTGTATTAATTTGGAAAATCAAGATGAAATTACAATGCTTGTTCTCTCTAGAACAACCCCAATACTCAGCAAATTCAATCTCCAACTCGTAAGCAATCTCAAGGCCAAATATTATCCTCTTCACAAGCTCTCCAAGTCTTTATTCCAATGTGTAATCCATATGAAGGATAGCTTGTGTTCTTTGTCAACTTGCAGGTCGATATGTTCTTACAACATTGTGGAACTATGGGTTTTGGCATTTTCATTGGCCCTTGAAAGTGGTTATGCAAGTCATAGAACTTCTCAAGTGATACCACACCCTTGGTGATGAGCTTGCCTTTACTTTCATCGATTGTTCTTTACAGAGACTACTCATGATCGTCTTCATTTATTGTTGCATCTTTGAAGATGTCAATGTTAGAGCCTAGATTTACCTCAGGCTAAAAAGGTAGGATTCTAGGTCCACATCAAACCACGCTCAGCCTGGTAGCTAGCCCTACCAGGTCAGGAGAGGGCTCTCTCTAGGTCTATCTCAGCAAATTCTATTCACTAAAGGCTTGAGATGACTAATTTGATCACTAATTTTAGGCTAGGTATACGTGTACAAGAGGTTTTTGAATGAATTGATGAATTGTTGGCTCAGATGAAAAGGCGGATTTTGGGGTCTGGGGAATGAGGCACAGTCCTGCAGGGATCTCGCTGGGGCAAGGTAGGCAACTGAATCTGGCACTCTAAATCAAGTGAGATGGATGGATTCAGATAGAGGAGGAGTTGAAAAGGGTAACAGAGACCATGGATCCTCTCCAAATAGTGGAAAACATCAAAAGACTAAAGCAAACTTCAAGTAGAGCACTGCACTTTTCAATGTATTCTACTTACACTCTTGTTTATTTAACTGAGAAGAAATAAAGATAAATGATACATATAACACATGAATAAATTCACAAAGACATAAGAAAGCACTGTACCAAAATAAATGCCACAGGGATCCCAAAGAGTATTACAAATCCTGGTCTCAATTCCTTAGCCAAAATACTGATATGAGTGTACAATGTAGCTCAAGGCTTTCTCAAGAGTCCAACCATGCTAATGACTGAAACAAAAAAATAATATAGAAAAGAATATCTCATCCTTGAATCTAGGGGTCAAGCTCACATGTTTAGGATTTGATCCAACTGATCCTAAACTAAGAACTAGAAACTAGGCAACATAACAACATGCCTCTAGAAACAAGGAAACTGATTCATTTAGTTTCAAGAAACCTCTAAACTGATGAGTCTACCTCTACAAGTAAAAATATAGCATATTTACATCATGATCCATCAATGTTCATTAAAATACATCATAAATTTCCCATTAGGAAAGTGAAAAAGTCAAACGAGGCAAAGCTGAGCGAAAAACAAAGCAAAACTTGGTCAAACTAGTAATTTTTCCTCTACGCGTCGCGCCTGATTCTCTATGTGCCGTGACTATTTGGAACCACTTTTGGAGGCCTTCTCAGTGTCCAAATTAGCTCCAAGTAGGCTTGTTGAAAATGACTACCTATCTAATTTCCAACCCAAGTGGAATTTTTAAATTTAGCCTTCATTTTCCATGTCAAAACTCAAATCTCCCAAGGTTGCTTCCTGTGTGTCAAAATAGGGGCAGTGAGGTCATTTTTGAGTGTTTTTGACCTCTTTGAGGGCTCAAAACCTACCCAAATTTCTTGGCCATAGGTAGGTAAGCATAACGTTTCATGAAAAATCTAGAAATGCAAATTTTTTGTGATTTGGAGCCACCTAGCAAAAGCGAGCACCACGTGGCGTGGTGCATAGGGAGGAAAACTCTGTTTTTTGTGCAAAAAAATTCCAAAATGCAAAAAATGCTCCATTTTTTTTGAAATTTGGGCTGGACCTTCTTTATCTAGAGCTATGTTGAACCAAGGATGACTTGGCCAATATATGAAGTCGATCATGCTCCTTTTGCCTTTTTGCCTCTTTGATGCCTTCCTTAATTTTTCCTTTAAATTCCTTATTCACACCTTGCAAACTTTATTCCTTGCCATGTAATGAAAAGTTGTGTGTCTCGGCAATGCCTTATCCTTGTTGGCCTTGTCCAATAGTCTCTCTAAGTGGATGTTGACTCTCTCGAGCCAAGACTCCCGATCAACGTTGATCTCTTGCTCAAGTGAAGTGAACTCCACCCTCCTCCTTTGGGCAGCTTGGCAATTCTCTTGAATGTTTTGTAACTCCATAATCACCTACTGATCTTCAAGCTACTTATTCCTTTTCTCCAAGTATTTTATAATCCACTTAGCCCTCTCCAAGTTGAGGGACAAGGCTTTGATTTCTGTCTGCTGTTCTTGGATGATCTCTTTGAGATTTGTGATTTGCGAGCCCATGTCTGTATCATCATCCTCAATAATAATAAAGTCCTACTCACCTAAAGGGCCCTCATCATGCATTGGCCTCTTACCTTTGCCCTGAACCTTTGGTGCTGATGCTGGAAGCGAGGCCCCTTCCACCCTAGGTGGAGATAACACCCACTTTGCTGCCGCGAACAACTGCCTAGTACCCTTTTGATAAGTAATAAAAACTGGCACACTGGCGACCTGTGTCTCATCACCCTCATGCTAATAAGAAGGTCCACCTATCTCATGCAAAGCCTCTGAAGTTCCTTGAGGAGCTGTGAAAAACTCATGAGAGATGAAATCATCCCAAGTGATGCCTTGCAAGCCAAGCTGATGAATAACCACAATTTTAATAAGAGAAAAATGATAAATATTGTTAAACTGCTGCTGAGGGGTCTTGTGCTACACTAGAGTGGTCATCCTTTCGATATTTCAGCACATGAAGTAAGGGATGTTCATCATCCATAACAGGGTAAAATGCATGAGAAGCCTAATATGATAAGCATACAAATGGGAGAACTGGCCCTCATAGCTGAAATACTTCATGATCAATTTCATTAAAGGAGCATGTTCATCTCTGAGGTATCGAAAAGAAAACACTCTCTTGAGCTACCTCAAGAAGTCGGGCTTAATATATGGTTCATAATGTTGTCGGTCAATTTTCTGCCTCTTGTTCTATGGCTCTCCAATGTTAGGTATGTCGGTTGCTATTGAAATGGATTCTGGTGTCAATGTGAAAGTGACACCAGCTAGAGTTGTTTGATCACGATGTAAATTTAGTAAAAACAAACGAGCCAAATCATGATGAAACTGAATGCTAGCAACCTTCTCAAAAAATTCATAACATGACTAATGTTGGAAACAAGAGATGGCAAGAGGGCAGGCTTGCAATTCCACAAGGGTGGTTGGTTCTTCTCTGATATGTTTGCCACCTTTATGAGGCCTCTTGGGTGCATGTACCCCTGTTGGTGAGTCACTGTGAGTCTCTTCCTCATACTCATATGAAGAATCAAATGGCATGGTTGTTGGTAGGTAAACTGTCTTGGAGAAATAGGTGCTGATATGTCAAACTGTCTTGAACTGCCTTTTTTGTTTTTTGATGATGTGTTTGACCTTTTCCACCAAGGGAAATAGTGAAATGAGGGACTGTAAGGGGAGGAAAAATAGTGGAGAATTTAGGGACTGTTGGGATAGATTTTAGTTAGGGAAATATGGGATGTTTTGGGAGTTTTGTATAGGATTAGAGTTTGGGGATTTACAATTGGGATTTTGGGAAACGAAACTTTGGATAGAGGATTAGTGAATTTAGGGGGCAGAGGAACTTAGGGAATAATGAAATCAAGGGAAAAATAGTAGAAGGGAGTGATGGAGGAATGATAGACTTGGTAGCAAACTAGTTAATCAAACCCTAGGCAGCAAGTTTCTTGGAATTTCAAATGGTAGGGTTTGATTTTTTAAACAATTACCATTCATCAACCACCATCATATAGCACCAAACTTGGATAAAAAACAATGATGGAAGCTCTACCTACTTGTCACAAGGCAAATCCGTGTGATTTTTGGCGATTTGGGGCAAGTTTTAGAAGTTTCGGGCTCTCTGTCTGTGTGCACTGCACATCCAGCTCAATGCACTGTGCCCCACATATGCGCCATGCCCTTGCAAATTAACAAGGAGTCTGAGGCCCAGTGTGCCGCGCCTCTTGCCCAATGTGCTGCGCTGAGAAACTTAGTGCGTTTTTCACCCAAACTTTGTCACTTGCTTATCAAAATAATTTGGCCTTGCTTCTAGTTTGTAAATGAACTTTTCAAATGAAGGAATAGATTATAAACAAAGAGCTTTTGAAATTTTGGCTCATGAAACCCACTTTCATAATGTTTTGAATTTGAATTTATTTTTAAACTCTTTTTTGGACTTTTCACTTCTTTTTAGCTTTACAATGAACCAAATGACCCCAGCTTTGCTTGTTTTGCAGGTGTTGGAGCTTTTTTGGCTAAGGAAAGAAACCATGATGCAAGTGGAGTGATATACAATGAAGAGAACAAAATTTTCATGATTTTTGTACAATAAAAGCTAAATACTCTGTTCTTTCCTCAAAATAGAGTTTTGAGGAAAAACACAATTTCGAACACTTGGCGATGAACTTTATTGACGTTGAAACCTCCTCATCGCCTGCTGGTAATTTTTGGACACTTCGAAACATTTTTTTTTGACAAAACCCTATTGAAACCCTGGACCTAATTGACAATGAAAACCCTAAAAAGACTTTTGCAACCTTTAATATAAAAATAGGATTGTAAATGCTTTTTGATGAGAAAACATGAACCAACAGGTAAATGACATGAGGGAAACTGTAGGAGAAGCCACTACCATCAGATGATCCATGCACCTAATGGAATGCAGATGACTGAGTGGGACTCCTAATATGAAATGCAACAAGAGGATGTGATCTCTGACGAAGGGATGAAGATACCGACACTAACATTGGCTCCAATGGGGATGGTAGCTCCTTGGAGGTACCAAGAACTACAGATCTCTGGGAAAGCAGGCAGTGCCTTCATCCATTGGGCTATGGAGTCAATAACTTCGACAAACCAAAACCAAACTTTTGAATCAAGACTCATAGTTGAACTGAAACAAGACTCTCAAAAGCTGAAACTGGACACTCAGCTGAAACTATCTTTAAACTAACTGAAACAAAAAATGACTCAAGACTGACTTAACTAAAACAAGTACTTACAAAGCTTTTAAATGGCAGTAGACCATCGCGACTTGAGAGCTTCAAATCATGATGAAAACCACCTGCCTACTGATGAAATATGTACAATCATGTGTAGTGAGCCTTCCAATATAAACAATCCAATAGATGGCTACATACTGAAATTCTGCTCTCACTTTTCTCGAACAGGTAGAATGATGTAAATGTAGGCAACTCACAATAACCACTAAAACCAAGGCTTATGATAACAAACTAGGCAACATTTAACTTTTCGAATGATTGCAAAAGAATGTTGAAAGGATCTTGAAAGTCTTGAAGCACTAGCTTGTCTTGAGATCTAGCAGCAAAAATACACGTACTCCCTTCATTCTGATCTAAAAGAACAATTGATTGCTGAGTGATGGGAAGGCATAGAGAGGTATAAGTTTCTGCCATCTAAGTGTTAATTGTAAATTCCTCAACCATGAGAAATTCTGGCATATTGTCTCACTCAAGCTCATATTCCTCAACTTCATGGTCTAGGTCATTCTTAAACAAAAAACAATCTTCAAGATTATCAAACATGAACACCTTATCATCTTCATGAAAGAAAATATTATCTGTTTACTGATCTATAAAACTAATTACAAGACTATCATCATTTTCAAAAGAGGAAGAAGTTTCACCAAAACTTTCTTGACCATGTGTGAACTGCAAATATGCTTTAGCTTGGGCTGTAACATGACCTTTCAAGAGTCGATGTATCTCTTCTTCAGACAAAGGAGATAATAATTTCTTCTTTGTTTTTCTCAAGTGATTATTTTTTTCTTGAAATAAATTTTCAAAGCATGAAAAACCTGAATGATAGTCCTTAATTCCCTGATCTTCTGAAATTTGAAAATATTGTTGATCATCTTCATATGACATGGAATTCAAATTATCATTTACCAATGAGTCATCGAAAGAAGATTTTTCACTTACTTGAACAAAGATCTCATCTTGTTTTCCATAAAATGACTGGATTACCTCCTCATGAAGGCTTTGGTCAATAACTATATCTTCTTCTTTCCAGATGATCTCAACAGCAGAGCTCTCTTTCACGGGATTCAGAACAAGGTTGTCTTCATCATCACGATCTAAATCTAGATTTGAAATAGCTGACTTGACTTTATCACATTCTAAAATTGAAACTTGACTTCCCAGCATACTATCTTATTCTATGGCCAGATCTGAAAGAAAACCTTCTCTTTCATCATTTTCCATTGTGCGAAGATCTTGATCCTGCTGCAAAGTTTCTTGAGCATCTTGATGAGTATCCTCTAAGCTCTCCTTATGCTGCTGAAATGGATTTTCATACAGGTCCTCCATGATCTCATCATCCATGAAGTCATCATCTTCATAAATCTTTTCAGTCTTTTCAATAAAACTATGAACATGGCTACAACATTTCTGAACTAAATTTAATGATGGATAATATTCTTTATACCTTTCAAAGAACATGGCATGAAATTCCTTCAAATAGTAAATACAAGTAGGCGGTAAAATTTCATACCAAGATCAGGCTTCACCTTCCAAAGTGGCCATGAATATCTTCATCAAGCAATCTTCAAGAAAATCAACCTTCAACTTGCGAATATGTATGTGAAATCTAACCATATGTAAAGCAGCATCATTCTTATTATCATCTTTAAACGTAGGCAAATTCCTTTGCCGATCTACCTTAGGAATTTTATTTGGAAAACCTGGAATGTGATCTCGGCTCATGGGAGCATACCTTTGATCTAGTGAAACCATTTTGATAGCAATGAATTCACCAAGAAATTCTTCAGGCTACTAATTCTTGAAGAGTGGAGTTGCCATAAAAATTCTAAACCTTGGGATTCTTCGACACTAGAGTTTCCAGGTGAATGATTTTAGCCTTCATATGTGTCTGATTACTGTCCACCGTCAACAATCAAATCTAACTTGAATCATGTACTTCAGTTTATAAACTAGATCGGAGATTGACTGAAGTAGAGTTTATCTACTTGCGCTAATGCAAAGCAAAAGCATTTCGAAGGCTACCTGGGTAATCTTCAGACTTCGTCTGTAGTTTAAAAATGAAGAATACTAACAAACAAACAATTTTCTTCCCCAGCGGAGTCACCACTATGTTAAAGCCTAGATTTACCTTAGGCTGAAAAGGTAAGATTCTAGGTCCACATCAAACCACGCTCAGCCTGGTAGCTAGCCCTACCAGGTCAGGAGAGGGCTCTCTCCGGGTCTATCTCAGTAAATTGTATTCACTAAAGGCTTGATATGACTGATTTGATTACTGATTATAGGCTAGGTATACATGTGCAAGAGGTTTTTGAATGAATTGATGAATTGTTGGCTTAGATGAGAAGGCAGATTTTGGGGTGTGGGGAATGAGGCACAATCTTGCAGGGATCTCGATGGGGCAAGGTAGGCAACTAAATTTGGAACTCTAAATCAAGTGATATGGATGGATTCAGATAGAGGAGGATTTGAAGAGGGCAAGAGAAACCATGGATCCTCTTCAAACAATGGAAAACATCAAAATACTAAATCAAACTTCAGGTAAAGCACTGCACTTTTCAATGTATTCTACTTACACTCTTGTTTGTTTAGCTGAGAAGAAATAAAGAGAAATGATACATATAACAAATGAATAAATTCAAAAAGACATAATAAAGTATTGTGCCAAAACAAATCCCACAGGGATCCCAAAGAGTACTGCAAATCCTGGTCTCAATTCCTTAGCCAAAATACTGATATGAGTGTACAATGTAGCTCAAGGCTTTCCCAAGAGTCCAACCATGCTAATGACTGAAAAAAAACATAATATAGACAAAAATAGGTCATCCTTGCCTCTATAGGTCGAGCTCACATGTTTAGGAGCTGATCCAACTGATTCTAAACTGAGAACTAGAAACTAGGCAACATAACAACATGCCTCTAGAAACAAGGAAACTGATTCATTCAGTTTCAAACAACCTCTAAACTGATGAATATACCTATACAAGTAAAAATATAACATATTTACATCATGATCCATCAATTTTAATTAAATTACATCATAAATTTTCATTAGGAAAGTGAAAAATTCAAACTAGGCAAAGCTGAGCGAAAAACAGAGCAAAACTTGGTCAAACTGGCAATTTTTCCTCTATGCATCGCACCTGATTCTCTATACGCCACACCTGTTTGGACCCACTTTTGGAGGCCATCCCGATGTCCAAATTCGCTCCAAGTAGGCTTGTTGTAAAGGTCTGCCTGTCTACCTTCCAATTGAAAGGAATTTTTCAATTTGGCCTTCATTTCCCCTGTCAAAACTCAAATCTCCCAAGGCTGCTTCCTGTGTGTCAAAATAGGGGCAGTGAGGTCATTTTTTGAGTGTTTTTGACCTCTTTGAGGGCTCAAAACCTACAAAAATTTCTTGCCCATAGATAGGTAATCATAAATTTTCATAAAAATTCAAGAAATGCAAAGTTTTTGTGATTTGGAGCCCCCTAGCAAAAGCGAGCGCCACATGGCGCGGTGCATAGGGAGGAAAACTCTGTTTTTTTTGCAAAAAATTTCCAAAATGGAAAAATTGCTCCAAATTTTTGAAATTTGGGCCAAAAATTCTTCATCAAGAGCTATGTTGAGCCAAGGATGCCTTGGCAAATATCTGAAGTCTATCATGCTCCTTTTGCCTCTTTTGCCTCTTTGATGCCTTCCTTAATTTTGCCTTTAAATTCCTTATTCATGCCTTGCAAACTTTATTCCTTGCCCTGTGATGAAAAGCCATGTGTCTCAGTAATGCCTTGTTCTTGTCAGCCTTGTCCAGCAGTCTCTCTAAGTGTATGTTGACTCTCTCAAGCCAAGACTCCCGATCAGCGTTGATCTCTTGCTGAAGTGAAGTGAACTCCACCCTCCTCCTTTGGGCAGCTTGGCAATTCTCCCAAATCTTTTGTAACTCCATAGTCACTTGCTGATCTTCAAGCTTCTTATTCCTTTGCTCCAAGTATTTTATAATCCACTTAGCCCTCTCCAAGTTGAGGGACAAGGTTTTGATTTCTATCTGTTGCTCTTGGATGATCTCTTTGAGATTTGTGCTTTGCGGGCCCATGTCTATATCATCATCCTCAATAAGAATAAAGTCCCACTCACCTGAAGGGCCCTCATCTTGCATTGGCCTCTTGCCTTTGTCCTAAACCTATGGTGCTGATGCTGGAAGCGAGGCCCCTTCCACCCCAGGTGGATATAACACTCGCTTTGCTGCCACGAACAACTGCCTAGTGCCCTTCTGATAAGTAATAAAAACTGGCACACTAGCGACCTGTGTCTCATGACCCTCATGCTGATAAGAAGGTCCACCTGTCTCATGCAAAGCCTTTGAAGGTCCCTGAGGAGCTATGAAAAACTCACGAAAGATGAAATCATGCCAAGTGATGCCCTGCAAGCCAAGCTGATAAATAACCACAATTTTAATAAGAGCAAAATGATAAATATTGTTAAATTGCTACTTAGGGGTCTTGTGTTGTACTAGAGTGGTCATCCTTTCAATATTTTTGCACTTGAAGTAAGGGATGTTCATCATCCATACCTAGGTAAAATGCATGAGCAGCCTGATATGATAAGCATACAAATGGGAGAACTGGCCCTCACAGCTGAAATACTTCATGATCAATTTCATTAAAGGAGCATATTCATCTCTAAGGTACTGGAAAGGAAACACTCTCTTGAGCTGCCTCAAGAAGTCGGGCTTAATATATGGTTCATAATGTTGTCAGTCAATTTTCTACCTCTTGTTCCATGGCTCTCCAATGTTAGGTATGCCGATTGCTATTGAAATGGATTCTGGTGTTACTGTGAAAGTGACACCAGCTAGAGTGGCTTGATCACCATGTAAATGTAGTACAAACAAATGAGCCAAATCATGATGAAACTGAATGCTAGCAACCTTCTCACAAAATTCATAACATGACTGATTTTGGAAACAAGAGATGGCAAGAGGGCAAGCCTGCAATTCAGCAAGGGTGGTTGGTTCTTCTCTGATATGTTTGCCACCTCTATGAGGCCTCCTAGGTGCATGTACCCCTGTTGGTGAGTCACTATGAGTCTCCTCCTCATACTCATATGAAAAATCAGATGCCATGGCTACTAGTAGGTAAACTGTCTTGGAGAAATAAGTGTTGATATGTCAAACTGTCTTGAACTTCCTTTTTTGTTTTTTGATGATGTGTTTAACCTTTGCCACCAAGGGAAATAGTGAAATGAGGGATTGTAAGGGGAGGAAAAATAGTGGAGAATTTAGGGACTGTTGGGATAGATTTTAGTTAGGGAAATATGGGATGTTTTGGGAGTTTTGTATAGGATTAGGGTTTGGGGATTTACAATTGGGATTTTGGGAAAGGAAACTTCGGATAGAGGATTAGAGAATTTAGGGGGTAGGGTAACTTAGGGAATAATGAAATGAAGGGACAACTCGGAGAAGGGAGTGATGGAGGAATGATAGACTTGGTAGCAAACTAGTTAATAAAACCCTAGGCAGCAAGTTTCTTGGAATTTCAAATGGTAGGGTTTTATTTTTTAAACAATTACCATTCATCAACCACCATGATATAGCACCAAACTTGGATAAAAAACAATTATGGAGTCTCTACCTACTTGTCACAAGGAAAATCTGTGTGATTTTTGGCGATTTGGGGCAAGTTTTAGCAGTTTCAGGCTCTCTGGCTATGTGCGTCACACATCCAACCCAATGCGCCACGTCCCGCGTATGCGCCATGCCCTTGCAAATTAACAAAGGAGTTTGAGGCCCTGTCCGCCGTGCCTCTTGCCCATTGCGCTGCACCGAGCAGCTTAGTGCACTTTTCACCCAAACTTTGTCACTTGCTTACCAAAATCGCTTCCTCTTGCTTCTAGTTTGAAAATGAACTTTTCAAATGAAGGAATAGCTTATAAACAAAGAGCTTTTGAAATTTTGGCTCATGAAACCCACTTTCATAATGTTTTGGATTTGACTTTATTTTTAAACTCTGTTTTTGGACTTTTCGCTTCCTTTTAGCTTTGCAATGAACCAAATGACCTGAGCTTTGCTTGTTTCGCAGGTGTTGGAGCTTTTTGGGCTAAGGAAAGAAACTAGGATGCATGTGGAGTGATATACAATGAAGAGAACAAAATTTTCATGATTTTTGTACAATAAAAGCTAAATACTCTGTTTTTTCCTCAAAACAAAGTTTTGAGGAAAAACACAATTTCGAACACTTGGCGATGAACTTTATTGACGTTGAAACCTCCTCATCGCCTGCTGGTAATTTTTGGACACTTCGAAACATTTTTTTTTGACAAAACCCTATTGAAACCCTGGACCTAATTGACAATGAAAACCCTAAAAAGACTTTTGCAACCTTTAATATAAAAATAGGATTGTAAATGCTTTTTGATGAGAAAACATGAACCAACAGGTAAATGACATGAGGGAAACTATAGGAGAATCCACTACCATCAGATGATCCATGCACCTAATGGAATGCAGATGACTGGGTGGGACTCGTAATATGGAATGCAGAAAGAGGATTTGATCTCTGACGGAGGGATGAAGGCACTGACACTAACATTGGCTCCAATGGGGATGGTAGCTCCTTGGAGGTGCCAAGAACTACAGATCTCTAGGAAAGCAGGCAGTGCCTTCTTCCATTGCCTCTGGACTCAATAACTTCAACAAACCAAAACCAAACTTTTGAATCAAGACTGAGAGTTGAACTAAAACAAGACTCTCAAAAGCTGAAATTGGACAGTTAGCTGAAACTATCTTTAAACTAATTGAAACAAAAAATGACTCAAGACTGACTTAACTAAAACAAGTACTTACAAAGCTTTTAAATAGCAGTAGACCATCGAGATTTGAGAGCTTCAAATCATGATGACAACAACCTGCCTACTGATGAAATATGTACAATCATGTGTACTAAGCCTTCCAATGTAACCAATCCAATAGATGGCTAAATACTGAAATTCTACTCTCACTTTTCTCGAGCAGGTAGAATGATGTAAATGTAGGCAACTCACAATAACCACTAAAACCAAGCCTCATGATAACGAACCAGACAACATTTATATTTTCTAATGCTTGTAAAAGAATGTTGAAAGGATCTTGAAAGTCTCGAAGCACTAGCTTGTCTTGAGATATATTAACAAAAATACACGTACTCCCTTCATTTTGATATGAAAGAACAATTGATTTCCGAGTGACAGGAAGGCATAGAGAGGTATAAGTTTTTGCCATCTAAGTGTTAGCTATAAATTCCTCGACCATGAGAAATTCTGGCATATTGTCTCTCTCAAGCTCATATTCCTCAACTTCATGGTCTGGGTCATTCTAAAACAGAAAAAAAATATTCAAGATTATCAAACATGACAGCCTTATCATCTTCATGAAAGAGAATGTTATATGTTTGCTGATCTATAAAGCTAATTACAATATTGTCATCATTTTCAAAAGAGGAAGAAGTTTCACCAACACATTCTTGACCATGTGCGAACTACAAATCTGCTTTAGCTTGGGCTGTAACATGACCTTTTAGGAGTCAATGTATCTCATCTTCAGACAAAGGAGATAATACTTTCTGCTTTGTTTTGCTCAATTGATTATTATTTTTTTGAAATAAATTTTCAAAGCATGAAAAACCTGAATGATAGTCCTTAATTCCCTGATCTTTTGAAATTTGAAAATATCGTTGATCATCTTCGCATGACATGGAAATCAAATTATCATTTACCAGTGAGTTATTGAAAGAATATTTTTCACTTACTTGAACAAAGAGCTCATCTTGTTTTTCATAAAATCAGTGGATTACCTCCTCGCGAAGGCTTTGGTCAATAACTCTATCTCCTTCTTTCTAGATGATCTCAACAGTAGAGCTCTCTTTCATGGGACTCAGAACAAGGTTGTCTTCATCATCAAGATCTAAATCTAGATTTGAAATAGCTGACTTGACTT
This sequence comes from Pinus taeda, assembly GCA_000404065.3. Taxonomy (NCBI): domain Eukaryota; kingdom Viridiplantae; phylum Streptophyta; class Pinopsida; order Pinales; family Pinaceae; genus Pinus; species Pinus taeda. Next base: position 101,531 of record APFE031345564.1, on the reverse strand, counting down.
TATCACATTATTTTTATTCAAACTTGACTTCCCAGCATACTATCTTCTTCTATGGCCAGATCTGAAATAAAACCTTATCTTTCATCATTTTCCATTGTGCGAAGATCTTGATCATGCTGCAAAGTTTCTTGAGCATCTTGATGAGTAGCCTCTCTCTCTTTATGCTGCTGAAATGGATTTTCATACAGGGCCTCCATGATCTCATCATCCATGAAGTCATCATCTTCATAAATCTTTTCAAGATTTTCAATAAAACTATGAACATGGCTACAAGAGTTCTGAACTAAATTTAATGATGGATAAGATTCTTTACACCTTTTAAAGAACATGGCATGAAAATCCTTCAAACAGTAAATACAAGCACACGACAAACTTTCATATGAAGATCGGGCTTCACCTTCCAAAGTGGCCATGAATATCTTCATCAAGCAATCTTCAGGAAAATCAACCTTCAACTTGCGAATATGTATGTGAAATCTAACCAAATGTAAAGTAGCATCCTTCCTATTATCATCTTTAAACGTAGGCAAATTCCTTTGCCAATATAACTTAGGAATTTTATTTGGAAAACCTGGAATGTGATCTCGGCTCATGGGAGCAAACCTTTGATCCAGCGAAACCATTTTGATAACAATGAATTCACCAAGAAATTCTTTAGGCTACTAATTCTTGAAGAGTGGAGTTTCCATAAAAATTCTGAACCTTGGGATTCTTCGACACTGGAGTTTCCAGGTGAATGATTTCACCCTTAATAATATGTGTCTGACTACTGTCCACCATCAACAATCAAATCTAACTTGATTCATCTACTTCAGTTTATAAACTAGACCGAAGATTGACTGAAGTAGCGTTTATCTACTTGCGCTAACGCAAAGAAAAAACATTTCGAAGGCTACCTGGCTAATCTTCAGACTCTATCTGTAGTTTTAAAATGAAGAATACTAACAAACAAACAATTTTATTCCCAAACAGAGTCGTCACTATGTTAGAGCCTAGATTTACCTCAGTCTGAAAAGGTAAGATTCTAGGTCCACATCAAACCACGCTCAGCCTGGTACCTAGCCCTAGCAGGTCAGGAGAGGGCTCTCTCCGGGTCTATATCAACAGATTATATTCACTAAAAGCTTGATATGACTGATTTGATTACTGATTATAGGCTAGGTATACATGTGCAAGAGGTTTTTGAATGAATTGATGAATTGTTGGCTCAGATGAGAAGGCAGATTTTGGGGTGTGGGGAATGAGGCACAGTCCTGCAGGGATCTCGATGGGGCAAGGTAGCCAACTGAATTTGGCACTCTAAATCAAGTGATATCGATGGATTCAGAAAGAGGAGGAGTTGAAGAGGGCAAGAGAAACCATGGATCCTCTCCAAATAGTGGAAAACATCAAAAGACTAAAGCAAACTTCAAGTAGAGCATTGCACTTTTCAATGTATTCTACTTACACTCTTGTTTCTTTAGCTGAGAAGAAATAAAGAGAAATGATACATATAACACATGAATAAATTCACAAAGACATAAGAAAGCACTGTAGCAAAACAAATTCCACAGAGATCCCAAAGAGTACTGCAAATCCTATTCTCAATTCCTTAGCCAAAACACTGATATGAGTGTACAACGTAGCTCAAGGCTTTCTCAAGAGTAAAACCATGCTAATGACTGAAAAAAACATAATATAGACAAACATATCTCATCCTTGCCTCTAGGGTTTGAGCTCACATGTTTAGGAGCTGATCCAACTGATCCTAAACTAAGAACTAGAAACTAGGCAACATAACAGCATGCCTCTAGAAACAAGGAAACTGATTCATTCAGTTTCAAACAACCTCTAAACTGATGAATCTACCTCTACAACTAAAAAAATAACATATTTACATCATGATACATAAATTTTCATTAAATTACATCATAAATTTTTCATTAGGAAAGTGAAAAAGTCAAACTAGGCAAAGCTGAGTGAAAAACAGAGCAAAACTTGGTCAAACTGGCAATTTTTCCTCTATGCGTCGTGTCTGTTTGGAATCACTTTTGGAGGCCTTGATAGTGTCAAAATTAGTGCCACATAGGCTTGTTGGAAAGGTCTTTCTATCTACTTTCCAACCCAAGTGGAATTTTTCAATTTTTCCTTTAATTTCCCTATCAAAACTCAAATCTCCGAAGGTTGCTTCCTGTGTGTCAAAATAGGGGTAGTGAGGTCATTTTTTGAGTGTTTTTGACCTCTTTGAGGGCTCAAAACCTACCCAAATTTCTTTTCCATAGGTAGGTAAGCATAAATTTCCATTAAAAAATCAAGAAATGCAAATGTTTTGTGAGTTGGAGCCCTTAGCAAAAGCGAGCGCCATGTGGCGCGGTGCATAGGGAGGAAAACTCTGCTTTTTGTGCAAAAAATTTCCAAAATGCAAAAATTGCTCCAAATATTTTGAAATTTGGGCTAGAACTTCTTTATCAAGAGCTATGTTGAGCCAAGGATGCCTCAGCCAATATCTAAAGTTGGTCATGCTCCTTTTGCCTCTTTTGCCTCTTTGATGCCTTCCTTAATTTTTCCTTTAAATTCCTTATTCGCACCTTGCAAACTTTATTCCTTGCCATGTAATGTAAAGCCATGTGTGTCAGTAATGCCTTTTCCTTGTCGACCTTGTCCAGCAGTCTCTCTAAGTGGATGTTGACTCTCTTGAGCCAAGACTCCCAATCAACATTGATCTCTTGCTCAAGTGATGTGAACTGCACCCTCCTCCTTTAGGCAACTTGGTGATTCTCCCGAATGTTTTGTAACTCCATAATCACTTGCTGATCTTCAAGCTGCTTATTCCTTTGCTCCAAGTATTTTATAATCCACTTAGCCCTCTCCAAGTTGAGGGACAAGGCTTTGAGTTCTATCTACTGCTCTTGGATGATCTCTTTGAGATTTGTGCTTTGTAGGCCCATGTCTATATCATCATCCTCAATAAGAATAAAGTCCCACTCACTTGAAGGCCCCTCACCCTGCATTAACCTCTTGCCTTTGTCCTGAACCTGTGGCGCTAATGCCGGAAGCGAGGCCCCTTCCACCCCAGGTGGAGATAAGACTTTCTTTGATGCTGCAAACAACTGCCTAATGCCCTTCTGATAAGTAATAAAAACCGGCACAATGGCAACCTGTGTCTCATGACCCTCATGCTGATAAGAAGGTCCACCTGTCTCATGCAAAGCCTCTGAAGGTCCTTGAGGAGTTGTGAAAAACTCACGAAAGATGAAATCATCCCAAGTGATGCCCTGCAAGCCAAGCTGATGAATAACCACAATTTTAATAAGAGAAAAATTATAAATACTGTTAAACTACTGCTAAGGGGTCATGTGCTGCACTAGAGTGGTCATCCTTTCAATATTTCGACACATGAAGTAAGGGATGTTCATCATTCATACCCAGGTAAAATGCATGAGCAGCCTGATATGATAAGCATACAAATGGGAGAAATGGCCCTCATAGCTGAAATACTTCATGATTAATTTCATTAAAGGAGCATATTCATCTCTGAGGTACCAAAAGGAAACACTCTCTTGAGCTACATCAAGATGTCAGGCTTAATATATGGTTCATAATGATGCTGGTCAATTTTCTACCTCTTGTTCCATGGCTCTCCAATGTTAGGTATGCCGGTTGCTATTGAAATGGATTCTGTTGTTAATGTGAAAGTGACAATAGCTAGAGTGGCTTGATCACCATGTAAATGTAGTACAAACAAATGAGCCAACTCATGATGAACCTGAATGCTAGCAACCTTCTCACAAAATTCATAACATGACTGATTTTGGAAACAAGAGATGGCAAGAGGGTAGGCCTGCAATTCAGCAAGGGTGGTTACTTCTTCTCTGACATGTTTGCCACCTCTATGAGGCCTCCTGGATGCATGTACCCCTGTTGGTGAGTCACTGTGAGTCTCCTCCTCATACTCATATGAAGAATTAGATGCCATGGCTGCTGGTAGGTAAACTGTCTTGGAGAAATAAGTGTTGATATGTCAAACTATCTTGAACCGCCTTTTTTGTTTTCTGACGATGTGTTTGACCTTTGCCACCAAGGGAAACAGTGAAATGAGGGACTGTAAGGGGAGGAAAAATAGTGGAGAATTTAGGGACTGCTGGGGTAGATTTTAGTTAGGGAAATATGGGATGTTTTGGGAGTTTTGTATAGGATTAGGGTTTGGGGATTTACAATTGGAATTTTGGGAAAGGAAACTTGGGATAGAGGATTAGTGAATTTAGGGGGTAGGGGAACTTAGGGAATAATGAAATCAAGGGAAAAATGGGAGAAGGGAGTGATGGAGGAATGATAGACTTGGTAGCAAACTAGTTAATCAAACCCTAGGCAGCAGGTTTCTTGGAATTTCAAATGGTAGGGTTTGATTTTTTAAACAATTACCATTCATCAATCACCATGATATAGCACCAAGCTTGGAAAAAAAACAATGATGGAGGATCTACCTACTTGTCACAAGGCAAATCCGTGTGATTTTTGGTGATTTGGGGCAAGTTTTAGCAGTTTCAGTCTCTTTGGCTGTGTGCGCCATGCATCCAGCCCAATGCACCGCACCCCGCGTATGCGTTGCACCCTTGCAAATTAACAAAGGATTCTGAGGCCCAGTGAGCTACGCCTGGTGAGTGCGCCGCGCCTCCTGCCTAGTGCACCACGCCGAGCAACTTAGTGTGTTTTTCACCCAAACTTTGTCATTTGCTTACCAAAATCACATGGCCTTGCTTCTAGTTTGCAAATGAACTTTTCAAATGAAGGAATAGCTTAAAAACAAAGAGCTTTTGAATTTTTGGCTCATGAAACCCACTTTCATAATGTTTTGGATTTGACTTTATTTTTAATCTCTGTTTTTGGACTTTTCACTTCTTTATAGCTTTGCAATGAACCAAGTGACTTGAGATTTGCTTGTTTTGCAGGTGTTGGAGCTTTTTGGGCTAGGGAAAGAAACTAGGATGTAGGTGGAGTGATATACAATGAAGAGAACAAAATTTTCATGATTTTTGTACAATAAAAGCTAAATACTCTATTTTTTTCTCAAAACAGAGTTTTGAGGAAAAACACAATTTCGAGCACTTGGCAATGAACTTTATTAATGTTGAAACTTCCTCATGGCCTACTGGTAATTATTGGACACTTTGAAACATATTTTTTTTACAAAACCCTAATGAAACCCTGGACCTAATTGACAATGAAAACCCTAAAAATACTTTTGAAACCTTTAATATAAAAAGAGGACTGTAAATGCTTTTTGATGAGAAAACATGAACCAGCAAGTAAATGACATGAGGGAAACTATAGGAGAAGCCACTACCGTCAGATGATCCATGCGCCTAATGGAATGCAGATGACTGGGCAGGATTCCTAATATGAAATGCAACAAGAGGATTTGATCTTTGATAGAGGGATGAAGATACCGACACTAATAGTCAGTATTAGCCATGAAATTTAGTATCTATTGATCATCATCAAAAACATGTAAATTAGTGATGTTATTAAGGATAGATGGCTTATAAAAAATTTCAATAGAAACTCTATCCCTAAGTGGTGTCATCCTAACAGCTGCATTTGTTAGAGCATATGTAGCTCCATTACACATTCTTGGTACAAAAGTAATATTGAATGCTTGGAAGTTAGAGATAAGTCACCATACTACTTCTTGGTAACTCTTAACATGGGGTGAAACATAGTGTGTGGTGTTACGTACCTGACATACCATGATCTTTTAATCACCTACCATTTTCAGCACAACAATGTTGAGACTGATGGTTTTCTATAAGCCCAAAAAAGGTACTTCATACTCGGTGATGTTGTTTGTGCACTCAAACTCCAAGCGGCTTGAGACTAAATGTTTCCTTTGAAATGGGTTTGTCAAAACACAACCAGCTTGAGAGCCCTCATATGTCTTGGATCTGTCAAAGTATAAGGTCCACATATTATCTGTACAAGGGCCACATGACGTGCTAGTACTACTATATCTACTTTTGTCACTATTACAACCTATGGTACAAGTTTCATTTTTTATAGTTAGGCAAGGAAGGAGACCCAACTATGTTCGTTGGGTTGGGGATGGTTGTGTGAGATAAAACCCGAGTTGCACTTCCATAAAGAAATTTCCGAACATATGTTTTATGAAATCCAATGGTTCATTTTGACCATCCAAGGGAGTAACATTATGTTTCATATATATTTCTGACAACGCCCAGATCTGGGTTTTTTTCCCTTATGTGGAAGACATAAGTGTGATGATTCTGTAGCAAAGTATCCTTTCAACTTCTTGAACTAGTCCCTACTGAGAAATAATCCATATGCTTCTGGGATGTCCAAAATCACAATGTTTATTCACTGATCAAATTGTTCATCAGATGATAATCGAATGATCACATCTTGAAGCTCAAAAATGGATGGCACGCATGTTCTATTAGGTTGGATGATCTACAAAGTTGTTCTACTCCATTGAGAATTGATCCTTTTAGCAATGGAGAGTGGCATGGCATTGATTGACATGCTAGAATGAACCAAATAGTTATGGACATTGAAGTTAAATATTTTGAATTACAACATAAATGGTGGATAGATAGAGTTGGGTTTCTCCATCCGAAGCACATTGAGCATGAATGCAAGCGTGTCAAGAGAATTTCTTGGTCCATTGTTGGAAGAGGAAACATTGTCTGTGGAGGTTTTCCCGAATGCTCACAAAAGAATATCCCATTGACCCGTGATCTTGTTTAACTCATAAAGGGAGTTTTTTGCACATGTGTTTTTCATGTCTTCAACAATGTTGTAATCGAGAGTAGGAGAACTCATCAAGATGTTTGGGGATAGACTTGTGTGCATGTTGTCCGACGGGCTTCTTTTGTCTTTTTTGCTCACAGACATACTTTTAGCTATAGTTTTTTTCCTGGACATGCTTTGTATTTTCTGTGTTGAGCTAACTGGCCAATCAAATATTATGAGTAGATGTTTCCTTACGTTGTTTCTCAATATCTCAAAAAAAGTGGGCTCCCCTTGACTCCTCAAACTATATAGACTATTTTACTATGGGGTTGGACAGTTTCTCAAAGGCTCCTTCTCAATGGTGCTCTACTAGCCAGTCTGAGCACATCGATACATGTTGATTACATGGCCAACACTTGGAGCTTCATTTGATGTAACATTTTATTCTTCGTCTTCATCCATACGCTAAGCCTGCTCGTTGGCTTCGAATTGATCAGTCAACTATGTAGCGAGAGATCTCATTCCTTGGTTCCATCTTGGGCAAGTCTTCTTTGAATGTCATTTGCTATGGAACTTGTCATAAAGATCTGTCGTGATTGCGTCTAGGCTGAGCACAAGGTTAGAGTTCTACACAGTTTTCGTCGGGTGATTGTTGTTGTTGTCTAATGTTGAGTTCTTCTTCTATGAAAATCTAGGAGGCCTACTATTCACAGTTGTCTCGCTGATCCGTTGATTGAATTCAAAAACATCGGTTGTCAAGGACTTGAAAAGATGAGTAAGAATTTCGATATCACTTTCTTCCTTTTCTTTGCCTTACTTACAGTAGTGTGACACCTTCTTCCCATTTCTCTGGATTCCTTAGTTGATTCGTCATCTATAATGACTCCAATAGTGTGCAGATATTTCTCCACAATAATTGCCTTTTGGCAATTTTCCAAAAGTGTTAGTTTCACAGCTCACTTGACGAACTCCGCAATGTTGGTTGGCAGTGTAGACATTTAGTAGTCAACTGTGATGGGGTCGTAAGGTTTGGTTCCTGTTGTGAATTTGCTCAAGATACAATTAAGCCTCTGGTTAAAATATTTAACTTTTTCTTTCTACTCCATCTTGAGACTACCAACTCTTTTAGCAACATGGCAAGGGTTTTGTCTTCAACAAAGTTTTCAAGGAAAATTATCTTGAACACCCCCTAGTTTTGAATGGAGTTACCAGGAAGGTTGTTATACAATACAACTACTATGCCATGTAAGGTAAATGGAAACATTCTACATGCAAAATCGTCATAACATACCTCAAGTGTTTGTAGATGCAGGTAGATTGTGTTGAGATGGTCTTTCTCCTTCACTACTCTGTCAGGGTAATAATTTGTTAACAACTTACCTGTGTGTCTTGCAATCTTGTGTAAGACACCCAAGAGTGCCAAATGGGCCCTCTGTCATCCATTCTAGATTTTGGTCACCCATATTGTCCTCTTCTTTGTCCTCCTCCTCTTCTTCTGAATCTGATAGTTCAACCTTTGAATATGTTGGTTCATCTTTGCCTCTACCTCTATCTCCTCTGCTGCTATTGGGATGGGATCCCCTAGGGTAAATTTTGGAGCAAGAGCCAAAGTTTTGTTGTATAAAGATGTAAAGTCTTCACAAATTGTGGTCCCAGAGCACATAAATAGTTAAAGAATCATAAAGGGTTTTACCCTTGGTTATGTAAGTCAAGTTGAATTTTTAAGGATCTACCCATGATCCACGGACCATGGGATCGTATAAATAGGTGTGTCTTAGAAAGCCTAATCAAGGAAAAAAGGAAAATGATGAATGTAACAGGTCAGTAGAAGGAAGAGCATAGAAGTCTTAGAGTAGAAGGATGGCTCTGTAGCTGTGCACACACAGGCCTATAGTAGAGTCCGCAGTTGAGTGCATGTGATTCGGATTTAAATAGGAACACAACAAATTACAGAGATAACCATAAATAAAAAGATGCAACAAAAATAATACTTCATTTCATTAATGTAAAATACTGAAATATGCTTACAAATAGAAATGGAAATAAACTAGCTAGGGCGATGGTAGCTTATCTCTGAGAAGAGATGTGGTGGCTACATGCCTCTTAACTATCTTACAATGAGGCTTGAAGGCCTATTTATTGTTGAGAAACAATGGAAAACCCTAAACATGCAAAAACCTAACCCAAGGAGATGAAGTGCCAAACTATGGGCCTCGTTTTGGGTAAATTGGTACATCAACTTCCTAGGGTCATAACTTTGGCATACGATCTCCATTTGATGCACACAATACCTCGTTAGAAAGATCTATCCAAGGACTACAAATTTGGGATGAGCTTGTCCATGGACCCATGTTGCTCCCAATTTTCCCCAAAAAATGTCGTTTAGGACCTCAAAACAGCTCCTGAAGTTCAGGACCCGAAAAATTACTAAAAATATTAAACCGTGCTACAATTAAGGAAACTAAAAAAATTGAAAGAGACAGTTGTGGGGGTCCAAGTGGGATAGGTGGGTGGCCAACAACATCCACTTGGATCAACTAGGACCCCTACAGTTGAGTGCACAGGTAAGTCTTGAGTCTGTAAGCTGAACCAAATATTATTAAAGAAGATTATTATAGAGGTTCCTATGTTTATCTCTTTACTTATGTTTTATATGAATGCTCTTATGTTGTGATGAATGATAGGTTTATGAAGTAATGATGTATTGATGCATGAATTTAAACAATTTATTTTGTTACTTGAATGCAATTAATATTAATTGTATAAATGAATATTATATTGTCATATGTTAAAGTTATCGAACACTTAAGCCGATCTAAGTAATTATTGGGATAAGAGTAATATTTTATGCACATAAGTAGTTTACTCATCTATTTAGGGTTCGAGAAAGACAGTCGTAGACCTTCACAAAGGACTAGAAGCTGACTAAAGGAATTATATCAATAAGCCATTAAGGTTTATTGATCTGCACAAAGGAAGATTTAGGGCATAAAATGACATCACGCTGATCTTTGGGTGCAGAAACTTGGTTCCAGCATCCCCCCATACTACTTCAGGTGAGAATTCAGTCTACACTGCAAATTAATGCTGGAAGGGCCAGTAGTGTAGGGATTTGTTTGGCGCAACTAACTCTGAACCTGGGTCAAGACCCACTGAGCCAACAAATGGTTCTATTGCCAGGATTGGGATCTGCATAAATAGATGTGTGATGTCAAATCACTAGGATCCAACAAAGAAAGCAATTGAGAAGTGGTTGGATAGAAAGATCCATGAATTTGTGGCACAAGAAATTAGAAATTCATGCCTGACAAAAGAAAAAAGGTTGGGCAAATACCTAGACACAGAGATACATGAGATCTTCTCTTTCACCTTCCCGGTCGATCTATATGAGTGGATCATTAAATTGGTAGACGACCAAGGAAGGTGTAGGCTTGACAGTCCAATAGTGTGGACCCCAGAGCTAGTGCGAAGGTTGGAAGCCTCTGAAGATAAGATCGCACACATTGTTGATCATTGGATTGATCGAGTCATAGGAGGATTTGTGATAGAATTTGCTATTGATAACTCAGTCAACTACAATGAACTAGAGTGACACCTTTTCAAAGGACCGCAAGGTAAGTATTTGAAATATTTAAATGCTTGGATTAAAATGCTCTTGTTTCAAAAGCAAGTTATGCCACTCCCTTGATGTTTGATTCTACACAAAGTGGATGACTATTTAGAAATTAGGAGGGAGCAAGTCCTGAATACAACCCATTGATAGAACCTCCTTTGAGCGATGACGGGGGAGCAATACAAACCTCACTATGAAGTGATGTGCAGTCGATAAACCAAGATTTTTAACAAATACCTCATCTGCACATGCCACCTCCACAATATACACCTTTTCCCACACCACCACCACCTCCGCCACCATTCAACTTGTTGAATACGATGAAGCTACCCTTTTTCAAGGGCTTGGGAAGTGAGGACCTAGATCAATTTTGGTTCGTTGCGAAGGCTATATGGATGGCACAAAATATTATAGAAAATCATATAAAGAAGGTGCAGATGGTTACTACTTTACAAGCGCGCTGACATGGTACGTTAAGTACTACACGGATAACCCATTGGCATTGTTAGAAGACACTCAGACTGCTCTAAACAAGGAATTAGGTAGATCTAATTTTTAATTGCAATCATTCATTGGATTCAAGGAAATCACGATGAGGATTGGCGAAACTCCCTATTATAGATTTGACCCATAAATATATGATAATAGAAATAAACCCAAGAAATAATAAGATCAAAATAGATAGAAATGATTATTTATTCATCAAACCCTTAAGGTAGGGCAACACCATACATTCACTCCTTAAGGAAGGAGAAAACTCCATAATCCATATGCATGTTCATACACTAATCCTTGAAACCTCTCAATGTGGAGTCTCTAGCCTCTATATAGGCCTCATACATATAATACCATGGGTCAATACCATGGTTCCCTCAATACCATCTATCTAATACCATGGGCCCATTGTATTATTACTAACTACTTTTGGTCCCTTACATGATACGGGTTAACCACCTTATTTATTACTATGGCCCATCCCATTATTACATTATTCCCTTGGGTACCTCCCTTTGTACCCCATATTATCCCCCCTAAGTATATAACATTCCACCCCCCTTAACATGTTTCATCCTCGAAACATGGGAAGAACACAAATAATAAGATATACTCAAAAGAGTAGTCCATTGGTACTATGCACATGCATCTAGCCATCCAAGACAAAGGTGAACCCTCAATTTCGCTAGTGCCTCACTCGTTTGAGATGGAAGTTGACCTTGGCAGCTCTTTTGTGTTGATGTGTAGTAGGTGTATCTTTTCCCCTATTTGTCATTCAGGGGTTGTTGTCCTTGTGGCTAATTGGTTTCCATCTTGTTGGTTGTTTTCTTGCGGGGTGATGTGGGTGATGATATGTTGAAGTTTTAACCCACAGTGTTTTTTTCTTTAACTCACCCCTTACTGGAGCCTGACTATTATCTGGTGCATGTTGTGGTGCCTGTTGTGGTGTCTTATCTTCCAATATTACTTCAACCACTAAGCCCTCATCTGATTGTCTGCACCTGTAACCTTTTCTGCTTCAGCCTCTGTTTGTGTCTGATTGTCGACCATCAACTGCTCATCATCAGATGTGTAAGTGTCATTAGAGATTTGTGCTTCTACCTCCATAGTCTCTACTTAGGTCTTAATGGAAATATCCTGCAATGTAATTTTCTTCCTTTCATACCAGAGCTTTAGGAATTTCTTCTACACATTAATATCGATAGCACCCATGAATTCCATCCAAGGATATCCCAAAACAACATCCATGTTATCCATATCTGAAGTATAAAATTCACCATGCAACGCATACTTATCCATAGAAAGCTTCAAATCCTTATAAATTTGAACATCCTAATCATCAACCTGTGTGTTTTCAATGTGTTTTTCTGGCACTTGCAATTTGTTTGCCAAGTTGACATTTATGAGATTTTTCTTACAACTTGGATTTATAGACACAATGATTTTCTCCTTCTAAATCAATCCATGAACCTACAATAAGGAGTCACCAGTAGAAAATAACCTTTTACGTGTCTCATTATTTTTTCTAGCACAAGACCATTTGTCCATAAGGATTTTTTCCAATTCTTTATTCGAAAATTTGGACAAATATTTGATGCCAAGTGAGTTCCACCATATGGCGGCCTCTTCTTTCAAACTAATCGGTACTATAATCTTCCAAAATTCCCCATATTTTAACTTTAGTCTTTGTAGGAATTCTTCAATAGTAGGGTTATCATCTTTTCTAGTAAAATTTTCCATGAAGAGGGTTTGAGAAAAATTCACTTACTTGGTGAAAATTTGAAATGGCCACAATTCCATCAATATTGCTCAAAATATCTATTATGACCTATTTTTGGAAATGGAACAACCATTCTACATCTACCCATGTGATAGAAATCCTGATCCAGGCACTAGAATTTCAGATCTGCATTGCAACTCTCCTATCGTCACCAAAAATTCTGAAAAAAGAGTTGATTTTAAATTAGCAATATCTCCCTCATCTGGACTCTAATTCGATTGATTTTTCTTTTTGAAATTGGGTATTTTTTCACAAAGAACCTAGATCTGCAATTATATTTTGGAGATTTTGCCTCAAAAAGTACATATCTGTGCCACAAACTCGTTGCCCTGAAAAATGTCTACAACACTAATTTTTAGATCAACGATATCTCCTTCATATGGACTCCGATTCAGCCGTTTTTCTTTTTGAAATTAGGTATTTTTTCATAGAGAATCCAGATTTGCAATTATATTTTGTATATTTTTCTCCAAATTGTACAAATATAATCTGCAAACTCATCGCCCTAGAAATTTCTTGCAAAAAATTAAAAAAATTCTCCACTTTTGCCCAAGAAAGTGCTCTGATATCACTTGTTATAGATTTGACCCAGAAATATATGATAATAGAAATAAAACCAAGGAATAGTAAGGTCAAAATAGATAGAAATGATTATTTATTGATCAAACCCTTAAGGTAGGGCAACACCATACATTCACTCCTTAAGGAAAGAGAACACTCCACAAGCCATATGTCTGTTCATACACTAATCCTTGACACCTCTCAATGTGGAGTCTCTAGCCTCTATATAGGCCTAATACATACAATACCATGGGTCAATACCATTATTCCCTCAATACCATCTATCTAATACCATGGGCCCATTACATTATTACTAACTACTTGTGGTCCCTTACATGATACGGGTTAGACACCTTATTTATTACTATGGCCCATCCCATTATTACATTATTCCCTTGGGTACCTCCCTTTGTACCCCATATTATCTCCCCTAGGTATATAACATTGTCTAAGGCTGAAAATAATTACTCAATGACCAAGCATGAAGGGCTGGCTATGGTGTACGTGGTCCAGAAGTTCAGACATTACCTGCTAGGTGGACATTTTAAGATGTACACATACCATTCTGCATTAAAATATTTAGTTAATAAGTCTGTGTTGGGGGGAAAATATGCACATGGCTGTTGTTGTTTTAGGAGTATGATTTTGAGGTGATTTTGAAGCTAGGAAGGTTGAATGCCAGGCCAGACCATCTGTCGCACATTGAAACTAGAGAGGAGCCTACCAATTTGGAGGAAGGGCTGCATGACACACAACTCTTCACGGTGCACGTAGAGAATAATCAATTTGTGGACATTATCTGTTTTCTAACCACAGGGATGGTTCGAGAAGGGTACAGTAGTCAACAGAAGAAATAATTGGTGGTGTACATGACAGATTTTATAGTTATTATAGGGAATTTGTATAAGATGGGATCGGATGAGATACATAGATGTTATGTGCCTAATTTTGAATGGAACAATATCCTTGTTGAAGCTCATGGAGGAGCTGCAGGAGGGCACTACGTAGGAAAAAAAACAACCCAAAAGATTCTACGCGCTGGGTTGTGGTGGCCAACACTACATAAGGATTCTAGAGAATATTATAGGGCATGTGATGCATGTCTGAGAATGGGCAGGACATCATAGAGGGATGAGTTGCCTTCAAATCTGCAGGTGTCACTACAGCCATTTGAAAAATGGGCAATCAATTTTCTAGGACTGATTTAGCCTCTAGGAAAGAAGACAAGTAAGTGATATATCATCACCGTGACTAAATATTTCACCAGATGGGCAGAGGCACTGCCTATGAAAGACGGTATGGGGGAAAGAACAACAAAATTCTTGTTCGAATATGTGTTGACTAGGTTTGGTTGCCCAAAGGTTTTGATGAGTGATTGTAGAATGCATTTTCTCAATGGAACGATCAATTCACTGACATAAGAGTTCTAGGTTTATCACCAGAAGGGTACGTCATATCATCCTCAAGACAATCGAATGGTCAACGATTTTAATAAGATATTGGAGAATGCACTGATGAAGGTTTGTAGTGCACATCGAAATGATTGGGACGTGTGAGTACCAGTAGTGTTATGGGCATACAAAACTACTTGCAAAAAGCTTACTGATCATACACCTTTTCGGTTGGTTTATGGCGTGGAAGCTGTAATGTGTATGGAGTATATCATACCTAGTCTATTCATAGTGTCTTTCACAAGAATGGTGGACCATGGAGCCTTAGAAGATCAGCTTGCAAAGCTAATGGAGCTCGAGGAAGGTAGGTTTTTGACTGGATTCCATCAACATGTTCAAAAGGAGCATGAAAAAGCTTGGCACGATCGGCACATAAAAATGTGGACCTTCAAGGTAAATTATTTGGTTTTATTATATGTAGTATGTTTGATAAGTTTCTAGGAAAATTTCAGATGCACTGGCTAGGACCATGTGTCATCAAAGAGATTACATGGTGGAGCAGTTCATCTCGTGAAGTTGAATGGAGGTCCATTTCCGAGAAGGGTAAATGGAAACCGATTGAAGCCATACACCAGGGATCCAGCCCAATGACTACATGACGGTAGCATAGTCTTAGCACTCCAGGTAGCTACAAGGAGGCGTGGGATTATAAACTAAACTGGCTAATTTATAGAGCTATGTGAAAGGGGACTGTGTGAAAACAAATGTCACAGTACCAGAAGAAGTGCGAAGGGAGCTGCTCTATAGGAGGAGAGTCTGCGCAGAGTAGCCAGAAAGTAGCTGTTACAATAATTGTTCATGATTTGAGTACCATGAGATGGTTATGAGGAGCGGGGGTGTGACATTTAAGGAATTTAAGGCTGAAATATTTGGATATATACCACCAAATAAACATTTATGAATGGATTTTGGGGGAACGGTTGAATTTGAATTTGAATTCGCTTATAAATTATGAGTGGTTGTCCAGTAAAAGACACTTTGCATCCTTAGAATTTTTGTGTTGAGCTATCGACTATTTATGAATCCTCAGTTCTTCATTGATTTAGTCATTTCTTTTGTATTTGATAAGTTACCCGAGGATACCCACTAATTTATTCTCAGCACGATGTTTGGACTAGGAGAGACTATTAGTAATAGAGGGACTATCGCCTTTAAGGGGGCTTCTCCAGAGGTAATGAGCAAGGAGGCTCTAGCTGTTGTACCTATGGAATCGAGGTCACCTAGGCCAAAGCCTAAACGAGTAATACAAGTGCCCAAAACTAAGAAGGACAAGCAGAAGAATCCCATGTAGATGCACGAGTCACCGAGCAAGCATGCTACTACACAAGCACAAAAGAAAAAGGCAGTCCTCAAGGTTAAATTGGGGCCTTGGCGAGATGAGGCTTACATTGTCTCCGATAACATTTAGGAGAAATTGGAAAACTTGCAAAGAACATAGTAGAAAATTAGGCAAGATAGTGAAGGACCAGCCCCAGAGAAGCTGGTAGAGCAGATCAAGTAAGCAAACACACAAAGCGTGGCTGAAGTAGTAGGTGCACAAGTGGAGTTGGGGGATCTTCGTAGTAAGATCTCCATGCTAGCAGAGTGACTCAAGGGTGAGTCACGATATTTTTGTTGGGGGTTTGTTAGTATGGAATCCCCTAGGGTCAATTTTGGGGCAAAAGCCTAAGGTTTGGGGAAAAAGCCCAAGTTTTGTTGTATAAATATGTAAAGTCTCTACAATTTGTGGTCGTGGAGCATGTAGATAGTTAAAGAATCATAAAGGGTTTTACCCTCGATTATGTAAGTCAAGTAAACTTTTTAAGGATCTACCCATGGTCTGTGGACCATCAGATTCCATTAATAGGTGTGTCTTAGAAAGCCTAATGAAGAAAAAAAGGAAAAATATGAATGTAATGGGTCAGTAGAAGAAAAAACATAGAAGCCTATTGGGAATGGGTTCCCCCAAGAATAGTTTTGGGGCTAAAAGCCCATGTTTTGGGATAATTTTGTAATAAAGTTGTGAAGTCTCTGCATTTTGTTGTCACAGAGTGTGAAGCTATCAAGAGTCATAAAGGGTTGTCTGCCCTTATTAGGGTCAAGTCAGCTATAAAGATCCACCCATGGTCCATAGACCATGGGATTGTATAAAAAGTAGCTAAGTAAGTGAGATCTAAGTAGTTAAGAAAGGAAGAAAGTAGCAAATTAAAGTGGAGAAGTCTATGTTTTCTCAGGTCTTAGCATAGGTAGAGTCTCTGCAGCTAAGTGCGCAGAGGCCTAGGTTGGTAGTCTATAATAGAGTGTGCGGACCCCTACAACTACGTGTGCAGGGCGGATAAAGTCTGTATTAAAATGGAAGATATCAATAAAGAGAAGTATTCTGAAACTATGTATTTAGTTCTTGTTAATGCATCTGATTATATTGTGTTTTGGGTTTAATTTACAATGTTTATTTGATGCACTAATATATGTGATTGTATCAGTTAATTGAACACAATTAAGGATATTAGTTTATGTGGTGCTAACTGTGATTGATTAGTAAGACAAGTAAAACACTTGAGATAACTTGGGAACCTATACAATACATTGTCATAGCTGCACGAAAGTACTTGGACCATGGGTTAGGGATGCACGAAGGTCAATCGTACACCTTCGTGGAGGCACTAAAGGGCAGAATAAAGGGTAGACTAATAGAGCCCTAAGGCTTAGACACTTGGGTGAAAGTAGGGGAAGAGGGTATAAATTGACATCACGACCATCTCAGGGTGCGGAAACTTGGTTCCAGCATCCCCCCATACTGCTTTGGGTGAGACTTCGGTCCGTGCTCTGTGAGCTGATGTCAAAAGTGCCAATAGTGTAGGGATTTGTTTGGCTAACTTACGTTGAACCGGGGTTAGGGCCCACCAAGACAACAAATGGTTCCATTGCTAGGACCAGAATCTGCATGAGAGATGTGTGATGTCCTATCACTGGAATTCAACTAAGAAATATATCAAGGACTGGTTGGATGGAAAGATCCATGAATTGATGACGCAGGAGAACAGAAACCCATAGCTGACAAAGGAACAATGGCTAGATAGGTACCTGTATACAAAAATCCACAAGATCTTTCTCTGTTCCTTTCCACTTGAGTTATATGAGTGGATCGTGAAGCTAGTGAATAGCCAAGGAAGGTGAAGGCTTGACGGTCCTATTGTCTAGACCCCAGAGCTAGTACAAAGACTAGAAGCTTCTATGAATAAGATCACCCATGATGTCGATCGTTGGCTCAATCATATCATAGGAGGATTTTTTACTAAATTCGTGGTCGATACCTCATTCAGTTACAGTGAGGCGGAATGGATTTTTTTCAAAGGTCCACAAGGAAAGTATTTGAAGCCTTTAAATACTTGGATTAAGATGTTATTGTGCGAAAAATGAGTTATGAAGCTACCTTGATGTTCGGGGCTATTCAAAGTGGAAATACTTACCTTCATAGGGATGGCGTGAACAAGTTTCCAAGAGCGTGGGTGAGGCTAAGGTGGAGGAGGACCTGAAAAAGGTTGGGGACAAATAATTTGTTACAACTATGGAGGACCAGGACACTATGCCTATGAATGCACTAACCCAACACGTCCATCATGCAAATATTGTACTCAGTTTGATCATGAGACAAAGGATTGTTTTACACTGATAGCAAGGATACACGACAAAGGGGTGCTACGACTACAACTAACTCAAAACCTATAGATGATGAGGGCTAAGCCTCACGAAGAGGATTTGAATGTGAATATAGTGCTCCAAAGTGGAATTGCAATGGGTGACAATAAGGGGAAACAACCCAAAGGCAGCACATGGTTTCGTAAAGCTCCGGCGAAGGAGGCTGAATTTGATTTGGAGTGCACATGCGAAATGTTCATGAAATCAAAAAATAGCTTCGTTGAGGCCTCTACCTTAGGGAGTCAGGCTAAGATTATTCAATAAATGGACCCTTATATGCTTACGACCTTTCTAGAGACCTGAATGAAGTTGCTATGCGATAGCAAGGCTATGAAGGGGTTACATGAACTAATAAATAGATGCGTTAGAAATGATTCGGGTGAACTGTGCATAGTACGAAAGATTAGTAAGCATAAGGCAAGGAGAGGGCATGAGATAATACCCACCACGCATATAGGAGAATATGAAATGGATCAGGTTATTCTATATTTGGGGTTAGACGTTAATGTTTTGTCGAAGAAGACTTGGGAGCGGATTGGGAGACCCATGGTACAGTGGTCTCCGATTTAGTTAAGGATGGAAAATCAGTAGAAAATCATCCCCATGGGTCGACTACAAGGAGTAACTGTAGATATTGAAGGTGCAAGCGCATTGGCTGACTTTGAAGTGATAAAAATTATCGCTGACAACCACCCCTATCCTGTGCTCCTTGGCATTGATTGGGCTGCTAACATGAACGGGGTAATCAACCTAAAGAAGTGAAAGAGGATATTTGAAAAGAAATCACTTCACATAATAGTACCCCTAAATCTTGCTGAAGGATTGTGCTATACTGAACCAGTCCGCGATTATGAAAGCGATGATGATTTGGAATGTATATATAAAATAATAGCACAAGACCAAGATTGGGTGAATCTGACAGCGGATGGCCGAATTACATGGGATTGCGAGAGTTCCTACATCTCATACTTGGATGAAGAATTAGAGCATTGGCAGAATCGGCTACATGAAGTAACTACACTGAGCTATAACATGATGACTCGGTTGTTGTGCTATGTGTCATCAGAGGTACGAACTCTACCTACTTTTGATGGCTTGAATAATGTGGATGTTTTTTTCGATGCATTTGAGAGGGAAGTACCATAGAAGTAGCATTTCTAGTCTTTGGACTAAGCACTGTGTGCTACGCCCATGAGATGGTGGGGTATGCACAAGGCTAGTTTTGATGATTGGCATGACTATAGTAGGATGGTGAGAACACGCTTTGGGAAGCTGGAGGTATGAGTGATAGACAAGTATGACATGAAGGACGATCAGTGTGCACACTTGGCCAAATGGGCTAAGGCCTATGGTGCAAAGCCCTAACCTGAATGGGTGCACTTCTTTTGTCACACCTTGGATGTCATCTCGATGAATTGGGACTTGGAGGCAGAGCTTCGCCATGGCATGGGTGAATGGGATATTCCATGTGAGGGATTCATAATGACAATTCAGCTTCAAAGATGGGTTTGATTGTATTGATGAAGCACTACAAGAAGTTAAAGCAGCAACCTTTAGGAAACTGCAAGATCCTTTGGATCTGATTCAACTTGATTGGACTACTCAACTGAGCCACATGATGGAATGCTATAATGTGACAGTCGAAGAAGAAGACGAGGAGCCTTGAAAGATTGATATCCCTAAAACCAAGGGTCACCGTGAGGTCAACGGACCACAGATCGAGAATCCTGATGTTACCACACCACTAAAAACGAAATAGGTAAATATTGGTATGGAGGCGGAGCCCAAATTAGTGAAGAATGGAGATTACTGGGATGATGTGATGGTATATAGAGTCACCGAATTGCTTCGTGAATACCATGATTTGTTCCCTACCAAGTTTATGGAGTTAAAGGGGATGATAATAGGAGACCTAGGGCTTATGAATATCACATTAAAGCTCGATGCGAAGCTGGTTAAGCAAAGACCTTACCATCTTAACTCGAATTATAAGGAGAAGGTCCCCTTAGAGTTAGATAAGATGCTCACGGCAGGAATCATTGAGATTGTAGAAGAATCTGATTGGGTGAGGCCAATGGTGGTATAGGAAAAGAAGAAAAAGGACGAAATAAGGATATGGTTAGGAAGCGTACTCCTTCACCGATGGGTTTTCTGGGTACCATCAAATCAAAATCGCACCCGAAGATAGAAGTAAGATGACCTTCGCCACTGAATGGGTAATTTTTCACTACACTGTAATGCATTTTGGATTGAAGAATGTGCCTATGATTTTTTCGTGCGTAATCATTGCTGCATTCAAAGACTTCATTCATACTTTTTTGGAGGTGGAATTTGATGACTGGACTATTTTTGGGGTGGAAAAATTCCATGTGGCTAGTTTGCGCTTAATGCTATATACTTATCGAAGGTACCAGATTGCACTCAATCTTAAAAAATATCTATCTTGTGTTCCTTTTGGGACTTTGTTGGGTCATGTGGTTTGTAGATAGGGACTGATGGTAGATCCCATGAAGATTATAGTGATACTTAACTTGGAGGCATCGAGGAGTGTGAAACAACTGTGTGCAACATTGAGACATACTGGGTACTGCAGGAAATTTATCAAGGGCTATGCCCAGATCACCATGCCTATGGAGAAGTTGTTGAAAAATGATGTCACGTTCTATTGGAACGAGGAATATCAGAAAACCTTGGATGTGCTGAAAGGAAAAATGGTCACCGCATTGATTTTAGTGTTCCCAGATTGGAAGAAGGAGTTTCATTTACATGTAGATGCGTCACGTATAGCACTAGGAGCAATACTAACACAAGCTGGTGCAGGAGACTTGGACTATCCTATAATGTTCACAAGAATGAGGTTATCTAAGGCTAAGAAGAACTATTCCACCACTAAGCATGAAGGATTAGCCATGGTACACATGCTCCAGAAGTTTAGAAATTATTTGTTGGGTGGACATTTTAAAATATATCCAGATCATTTTGTGTTGAAATACCTAGTCAATAAGCCTGTGTTGGGGGACAGAATATGTAGGTGATTATTACTGTTCCAAAAGTATGATTTTGAAGTTATTGTGAAGCCTAGACAACTGAACATGGGATTGGACCATCTTTCACGCATCGAAACGGAAGAAGAGCCCACTAATTTGGAGGAGGGATTGCCTGACGTGCAGCTCTTTGTAGTGTGCGTTGCGGATGGTCACTTTGAAGACATCATACACTTCCTAATGAAAAGAACTGCCCCAGAAGGTTACACCATCCAGTAGAAAAAGGAGTTAGTTGTGCACACGATGGAATTTTCTATGATTGCTGGACATATATACAAAATGGGTTCTAATGAAGTATTGCGACGATATGTACTAGAGTTTGAAAGAAGAAGTATGTTCACAGACGCTCATGGGGGTGAAGCACGAGGCCATTATGCAGGAAGAGTGACTGCGCAGAATATTCTATACACAGGGTTGTGGTTTCCAACCCTCCATCAAGATTCCAAAGTCTACTGCAAGGCAAATGACGTGTGTCAAAGAACTGGTAGGCCATCATGGAGAGATGAGCTTCCCCTGAACCCAGAGATGATGTTACAACCTTTTGAGAAATGGGCCATAGATTTTGTGGCACCTACTCAACCCTAAGGAAAAAATATGGGAGTGCAGTACATTATCACCACGACTAAGTATTTGACTTGATGGGTAGAGGCACAGCCTGTGAAGGTTTGCACAGGCGTGACCACTGCAAAGTTTATCTTTGAGTATGCACTGACACTATTTGGGTGTCTAAAGGTTTGATGAGTGATCATGGTACACACTTTTTGAATGAGACAATCAGTGCACTGATAGAGGAATTTCAAGTGTATCACCAAAAAATCATTCCTTACCACCCATAGGCTAATGGTATAGTGGAGAATGTGCTAACCAAGGTTTGCAATGCTCAACAAAGTGATTGGGACTTGTGCATACCCACAGTACTATGAGCATATCAAACGACATGCAAAACATTGACTAGGCAAACATGCTTTAGGCTTGTATATGGTGTTGAAGCAGTGATTCCCATGGAATACATTGTGCCTAGTCTGTGCATAGTGGCACTCATAGGTATGGCGGATCATGCAGCCTTGGAAGAGAGGCTCATACAACTTCTTGAGCTTCAAGAAGAAAAATTTCTGGCTAGATTTCATCAATAGGTCCAAAAGTAGTGCGAAAAATAATGGCATGATCGGCACATTAAACTGCACACCTTTAAGGTAAATGATCTGGTTTTGTTATATGACAGCAACTTTGATAAATTTCTAGGGAAATTCAGAATGTAATGGCTACGGCCCTATGTCATTAGGGACATTACCAATGGTGGAGAAATTTAGTTGGTTAAATTGAATGGAGATCCCTTCCTAGGAAAGGTGACTGGCAGCCAATTGAAGCCATACACCAGTGATCCGACCAGATGACTATATGAAGGTAGCATAGTCTTAGCACTCCAAGTAGCTAAAAGGAGGCGTGGGACTATAAACTACACTTCTTAAGTTGGGGACCATAGTTTATCCAAATTGATGAGTCTCATGATTGAGTAATTATATGGGCCTTAATTGGCCTTAATTTAGCTCCCAGCTTAGTCAAACCAACTATTCTCACAACTTATTGGATACTTTTGATTATATTTTACTTATGAGATGAGTTAGAGTTGGATATTTTTCTTTGTGGTATAATGTGCATGTAATGCAAGAATAAAGGGTAAAACTCAGGGAAATGTAGGGATAAAAGGTAAAGGAAAGGAACTATGGTAAAAGACCTTGGCAAAAACTTAGATGGGACAAGGGAGAGGAATTATAGGAGGTAAAGCCTCCTAATTTACTGGCCATCCATTTGAATATCCCTCCATTAGATAAAAGTACAAACAGCTAAATCAGGAGTACTAAAAGATAGCCAAGCAAGTGGAAGTAGAAGCAGCCTCCATACTAGAAGGTAGCCGAGCTAGTGAAAGTGAAAGGACAAGTTACCATTAAGTTGGGAGTTGTACATCCCTACTTTTGAGGGAAATCATTGAGACTTTAAATGTATAAATAGAGAGGCTTAGGACCTCGGTTTTTTTAGTCATTTAGCCAATAGTCAATCAACTAGTCAGGATTTGAACTTTTATTGTGGAGCTCTACTTTGTAACAGTTTGATGTAATACAGTTCTTTTATAATGAAGATGAGTTTTAATTTGAGCCAGCACTAAGTTAACTCAAAGGGTTGAAACCCTTGGGTTAGGGCCCAATCCTAGCAGCCAAAGCTCCTCTTTATTGTATTGTTATCCTAGATTAGATTCCTATTTTCTGTTCATTTCCATTGCAGTAGTAGCAAAGATGCATGGTTTGATTGTTCATTTGGTTAAATAGATGGATTTTCATTACAGTGGTTTAGCACAAATTTATGGATTTCCTATTCATTTACTAAAGCAACTTCCTATTTTCTATTCATTTGCTTGAATAATTGTAGTCTCATTACAGTATTGCATAACAGATTAGCTATGATTTAGTTTGCTTCATTCAAGCTTTCAATTAGCTTGGTAGGAAAGAAAACATCCACAAGTTTGCTCACTGGTATCTCGACCTCACCACCTCCCTCTGGGACCATTATGTGAGGAAGAAACCCTACAGCAACCCCAAAAACACAAGATTTTGGTTTTCACAAAGGGTTTGTCATTTAAACACAGTCACTAAGTTTGTTTTCACTTTGCCCCTTTAATAGTCATCAGCTCGATTTGCTCTCTTTCTTTCATTCAGAACTCACTCACATTCCCATGTCATTCCCCTTCAGCACGAAGTTCCTGAGAAAAAGCTGTTAAATTCATGTTTAAATGGTTTTTTCCAGTAAATCACTTTACACATCAAAACTGACCAATCACCACTCATATTCCTTTTTGTGTTTGACTTTTCACCATTTAAATCCTCATCGTTGATCTGACACAGCTGATCCGATAGCTATCACACACCCGCTCACCAATGTGCTCGGTCCATTCCCCATCATAGATTTGCCTTGCCAAATCTGACGTCCTTCACACGATATCGTGTGGATCTCCTACCCGACCATTATCTACCCAAGGGAACATGAGATGAGCAGTTTCCCCATTCTATGTGTCAGGCTGGAGAGGCTAATCGCATGAAATTCTACAAAACTACTTACAGTTTTTAGGGCGCATAATATTGCACTTACTACCATCTTAACCCACTCTCCCATTTTTACATGTTTTCTTTTTCCTGCTTCCATTTCCATCATTGATCTCTCTCCTGATCTGATGACTGTCACTTCACTCGACACCACTTTCGTACATTCCTTTTGCCCGTGATCTTTGCCATCCATCTACTGATTGATTCTGCGATATAATCTCAGTCGTCCATCCCGTTAGTTGACCATGTTTGGCCATTTGCCTACGTACCCTCCTGCAATCCTATCTCAGTTGTTCATTTTCTTTCCACCCACCCGATCCAATGGTTCTTATGCATTGTTGCTCATTATGCCCCCTTTCCACCATTTTGATCTCTGACCGTTCTTCCTCTTAGACACAAACCCAGCCTAGTTTCCATTATTTAACCCTTAGTTTAAGTTTTGATGTTTTTACTTCTACAATTTAGGAAATTGGCATTATAATATTTCTTTCTTCATTTATGTAGTAGAATAGCTCTCCAGTAGACTAGGTTTTCTCTCTTTCCATCAAAATCAAGCTTCTTCTGACCCTATAGAAGTCTAGCTTGAAAGCCTTGGGGTCTCTTACTAGATGAGTAGTGAGAATATGCAGTAACTTCACTTCTACTTGTGTATATAGCACAGTCACCTCCAAATTTGTATGAACCCCGAGTTGATATGTAAAGCTTGTAGCCTTGGGAGTTGCAGCATTCTTGTTACAATACCTAGGCTCATCACTTTTTGGCACCGTTGCCGGGGAGGTGTTATACTAGTAGTGATTATTGTTCTTTTCTTCTGTTTTTCTAGTTTCTAACTTTCTTCCATTAGTTTATTTCTGAAAAAAGTAATATAGTTTCTTTCTTTCATTTTGTCATTTATCTGCTTTCCTTTCCATTATGCAAGTTAATCTAGTTTCCTTTCCATTTTGCAAGTAATTTTCTTTGTGTTAGTAATTTCTTTTCATTGAGTCAGCAATTTCAATTTAGAAAGTAGTTTCCATTCTATTAGTAGTTTTTCATTTAATCAGCAATTTCCTTTCTGCAAAGTACTTTCCAGATTTAAATAAAATCTCACAAAAAACCCAAAAACATTTCCTCTCATGCCTCGTAGGATTAGGGATAATTCAAGAAAATTCTTGCCAAATACCCCCACCTCATCCAACAGTCAACCTTCTTTCTTCTTCACTGATAGTGAATTGGAAGCCCCTTTGGGTGAGCAACCTGACATATTTAAGGAACCTATAGGGGAAGAAGAAGAGGAAGAACCCATTCCTACTGAACGATGGTTAAACACTTAAATGACAGAGGAGATAGAGGGATAATTGTGAGTGCCTTCCCCATTAGGGAAACTAATGGGGACACTAAAATGAAGAATATAAGCCCCTATGCTCTAACTAATTTCCATGGCTTGATCACAAAGGACCCTAACACTTTCCTATTTGAGTTTGTTGTTGTCTGCCAAACCTATGACTATACAGATGATGAGAAAAAGTTGAAATTGTTTCCATCTACACTCAAGGATGCAACGTTGTGCTGGTTCATGGGTTTACCAAGAGATAGCATAACAATTTGGGCTCAAATGCAGCAGGCCTTTAATAACAAATATAGGGACTACAGTAGGTCAAAGGAAACTAAAGATGGGATTTTCAGGATGACCATAGGCCAGGATGAATCCCTAGAAGACTACGAAGAGAGATTCCAGCTCAGTTACAAAAGGGCCAGGTGCACATTGGACCTTGAGTCACTAAAGCTGGTTCTACTTAGAGGAGTAAGGGAGGATATCCTAGACACCTTACCTATGTTAGCAGGAGGAGATATCTACCAACTACCCTATGAGGACATCAAGACTATCTTTAGAAACCATTCTAGGGAAATGAGAAACAAGGGTAGAAGTAGTCAACCTATGGCCAGTCCCCCATCTTCCAACTCATTCATCAATGGTGAAATTGGAAATATGCTGGAGGACTTCAAAAGTGAGATGCTACAAACCCTTGCCTTGAAATTGGAGACAATGAATATCAGAAGGAAGCAAGATGAAGAAGAGATATTCCTCTACCCTAAAAAGAAAAAGGGATTCCTCTACCCTAAATGTCATTGGGTAGTTATCTGACTTAATGTTGGGGCAGGAAATATGTCCAAAATACTTAAACCCTAGAAGCCCTGTACTCGATGTCCACATCAATGACACCATTGTCCCACACACTCTGATTGATATTACAGTTGCCATTAATGTGATGACCAAGAACACTATGCTCAAGCTTAACCTCCAAGTGTCATTAAGGAACACCACAACAGTACTACAACTTGCAAACTATTCCATAGTCACCCCTAAGGGAATTGTGGAGGATGTGATGGTCTCCATTGAATCCTGGGAGTACCCAGCAAATTTCCTAGTTCTCCAGCCTAAGGCTAAGCTAACTCGTTACCCTCTCATCCTTGGGATGCCATGGTTGGCCACAACTGATACCTACATTAGCTACAGATATAGGAATATGACCCTCAAGAATGGGCATATGTCCAAACAATTAGTCCTACACCCTCCTGCTCAACCCTCCCTAGAACGTGACTTACCTTTATGGTTGGAGGAGGAGGAAGAAGATGAGCTTTATTCTGCCAAATTGTATACTTTGGAAGCCATCATAGGAGGAGGACAACAACATGAGGATGATGTAATTGAACACATTCTCCAAAGTCCAACTCCTAGTCCATTATCACTAGAGGAAGAAGTAAAGGAAACATTGAATAGTCGTCCAATTGACTTATGCTTGGCTGATTCTAACCCAATCAGAGTGAAAACCATAGAATTTGGCCTAGAAAGAACCTTGAATATTAATTCATCTCTTTCTACTTTATAAGAGGAATAACTATGCAACTTGTTGAAAGAAAACTTAGAAGCCTTTGCTTGGAGCTACAAGGAAATGAAGGGAGTACACCCCTCGATGTGTACTCACTACATATACATCAAGGAAGGTTGCAAGCCAGTGAAGCAACCAAAAAGGAGGATGAATCCATCCCTAAAAGACATAGTCAAGGAAGAACTGCAGAAACTATTAGATGCAGGGTTCATTTACCTTATCTCTGACAGTGAGTGGGTCCCTCCTTTAGTGTTAGTTCCCAAGAAAAATGGGAAGGGGAGGATTTGTGTCGATTATAGGGAGTTGAACGAAGCCACCAAGAAGGATCATTTTCCCTTACCCTCCATTGCCCAAGTGTTAGATGGCCTAGCAGGGAAGAAGTTCTTTCATCTCCTAGATGGATTCAATGGGTACAACCAAATCCAAATCTGCCTAGAAGACTAGGATAAGACCACTTTCACCTATCCTTGGGGTACTTTTTCCTATAGGGTCCTTCCTTTCGGCCTGTGCAATGCTCCTACCACTTTCCAGAGAGTAGACATGAGTATCTTTGCTAAATTAGTTCATGACGCTATGGAAATCTACATGGATGATTTTACACCTTATGGCTATGATTTCCAAGAGGCCCTGACTAACCTGGGCAAAGAATTACACAAATGCATTGAGATGAACTTGTCTCTCAGTCCAGAAAATAATGAATTCTTAATGACTAAAGGATTGTGCTAGGTCACTCAATATCTCAACAAGGACTGCAGGTGGACCCAAACAAAGTAGAAATCATTAAAAGGTTCCCACCTCTACAAAAGTAGATAGATGTTAGGAGTTTCTTAGGGCTAGCTGGATATTACAAAATATTCATAAAAGACTTCAACAAGTTAGCCTCTCCTTTGTTTGGATTATTGGCCAAAGATTCTCAATTTATATGGTTAAAGAGTTGTTAAGGGGCCCTAGACATTCTAAAGGGTAAGGTAACCATTGCACCAATTCTAAGAGGCCCAAACTGGGCCCTCCCTTTTCAAATTCATGCTAATTCCTCACATAAAGCCATAGGAGCAGCCTTAGGACAAGTAGAAGAGAAATTGCCTTATGCCCTCTACTTCACCAGTAAAAACTTCTCAAAGTCTAAACTAAGGTATACTGTGACAGAAAAAGAACTTCTGCATGTTATGCATTCATTGAACAAGTTTAGCCATTACATTATAGGCTATCATACATTTGTGCATACTGATTATGTTTCCATTAAATATTTGATGAACAAACCATATTTAAACACTGGAATCATAAGATGGTTGCTTTTTTTATAGCAGTTTGATCTAACTATCGTTGACAAGCCTGGTAAGGAAAATGTTGTTGCTCACCTTCTATCTACAATGAATCTGTCTGTAGGTGAAGAAGGAATAGTGGATGATTAGTTCCAAGATGAGCATTTGTTTTCTATTTCAGTTCTCTCCCCATGGTTTGATGATATAGCAAACTATCTAGTGTCAGCACAGTTCCCACCAAACTTGAGCTCCAGAGAAAAAAGCAAGATAATCAGGAAAAGTGCCCCCTTCACCTAGATTGGGGGAAATCTATTCAAAATTGGCCCAGATCAAATATTGAGAATATATGTAAGGGAAGAGGAAGTCTTTGAGATCTTTTTGACCTATCATGATGGGCCTTGTGGAGGTCACTTTGCAGCAAAAAGGACAGAATTCAAGGTGTTGCAACTAGGCTATTATTGGCCTAATCTTCATCAGGATTTGAAGAAGTATGTTAGTTAGTGTGATCTGTGCCATAGGATGGGAAATCCAACTCCAAGAGATGAAATTCCCGTACAACCTCAAGTGACTTTCAAGCCATTTGACAAGTGGGGCGTGGACTTCATTGGACCTATCAACCCTCCATCAAAGCAAAAACAACACACCATTGTGTGCACTGATTATCTAACTAAGTGGGCATAAGCCAAAGCAATCAAGGCAACAACAGAAGAAAAGGTGGCTAAGTTCCTAAGGGAAAATATATTCTACAAATTTGGGTTCCCTAGAGAACTAGTCACAGACCAAGGCAACCAGTTCACCTCTAGCATGATTGAAGAACTTCTCAAGCGTCGCATGATCAAGCATAGGACATCCACTCCTTATCATCCACAAGCTAATGGGCAAGTGGAGGTGACCAATAGAGCATTAGAGAACATGTTGACCAAGGTACTAAAAAGCAACAAAAAGGACTCGGCTGAGAGACTAGTTGAGGCCACCTAGGCCTATAATACAACATCGAAGACCACCACTAGATTTACACCCTATGAGCTGGTCTATGGAAAAAAGGCTTTGTTGTCCATTGAATTTGAATATAACACATTGAGGATGGCAGCCCAACTAGATTTAGATCTCAGTCATGCACAAAAATAAAGGATGTTCCATTTGAATGGCCTAGATGAATTTAGAATGCAAGCCCTCCTCCATACAGAGATAATTCAGCTTCAGAGAAAGATCTGACATGACAGACATATCAAGGAGAAGTTACTTCAAGAAGGATGCTGGGAATTATTATATGATTCATGGTATAAAGACTTCAAGGGCAAGCTAAGAACAAGATGGCTTGGAATAGATGTGGTGGAAAGATGCCATGACAATGGTTCAGTGCAGATCATAACTGTAGATGAAGAATCCATTCCATTAAAATTTAATGGAAAAAAAAATGTATAAGAGGCCTCCATCTAAACAAGAGTTCACTGATAGCATCAATAATATAGTGATTATGGTGGAGCAAGTTTCAAGTCCTCCCTCATCGGGTCAATGAAAACAGAAATAAAAAACAAAATAAAGATTCACATGAAAACCTTCCTTGAGGCACCCAGGGAAGCTACCTAGGGTGAAAGACTCTCTGAGGCAGCCTAGGTGTTTTTGAAAAGATGTAATAATAAAAGAAAAAAGTAATTGTTTTGCAGGTGGATGAATTAGGGAGAAAAGAGAAGATCAAAAGGGAACTTACCTCACATGTACTCATCACCTCCACTCCTTACCATGCACCCCTCCATTAGTTCCATTATTTTTCACTTCATTTCTTTAACTCAGGTGAATATTGTGTTTTCTACAGAATCACCTTTTCCATGACCATCATCCCTACATCCACACACACTCCTACTCCCTCTATCCATTCATTGCAGCATCCTCACATACACCATTAGCAGATAGTAGGGGAGGAAGAAAGATGACTACACAGCAATAGCAACATTAGATCTGCAGCCAGAGACACCATCAACAGACAGTAGAGGAGGAAGAAGAATGACCATGAGCAAAACCTCTAATCTTTGACACTTGTAGCATGGCATTAAGGCCACACATAAGTATCCTACTCACTCACTCATCTACATCATTTGATCAAAGGTTGTAAAGGTTAAGAGGTAGTTGGTTTGTAAGTAAAAAGGTGGCCAGTTTCCTCTAAAAAAAATCCTATGCCCTCCAAAACCTCAGGATCCCTATAACATGGGTAGCCTTCAATGACTTACCAGTCTATGGTGTTAGTCCTTCTGTCAGTGAGGAGGAGATAAAACAAGGAAAGTAGATATAGATCTATATGGGCATGAGATGGATAAAGAAGAAACTAATGTAAAAGGGACATGATGAAGAATAACACAAAGGAATAGGATGCTGAAATAGAAGAGAAAGAAGGCAGTGAAAAAAAAGAAAAAAAAGAAGGAGAAGAAAGAAACAAAAGAGCTAAGTGGCTTCAGGGACAAAGAAGTAGTTGAACAATCAAATACCATGAGCCTAATCACCACCCATAATCTCATTGCAAATGATCCTCAGTTGACACTTAGATACCTTGCTACCTAAGGGAAAGCAAGTACAAATTCTGAGGATATGTTTAGGCTACTAAGAAATGATAATATACATGCCTGCTAAAAAAGATGGAAAACATTGCCACATAGATTGAAGATCAAAGAATATTAGTGGGTAGAAGGAGAAAGGAAAGCAAGTTGCTATAAACTAGAAGAAAAGACCACAAAATAAGAATGAGATGTGAGGGAGGCTACTAGAGCCATTAAGTTGCTTAGAGGATGAGAAACACTTTCAGTAGGGGAGTGATGATGAGTCTCATCATTGAGTAATTATATGGGCCTTAATTGGCCTTAATTCACCTCCTAGCTTAGTCAAACCAACTATTCTCACAACTTATGGCATACTTTTGATTATATTTTGCTTATGAGATGAGTTAGAGTTGGATATTCTACTTCGTGGTCTAATGTGCATGTAATGTAGGAATAAAGGATAAAAGCGAGGGAAATGCAGGGATAAAATCTAAAAGCAAGGAAATTTGGTAAAAGACCTTGGTAAAAACTTAGATGGGAGAAGGGAGAGGAATTATAGGAGGTAAATTCTCCTCATTTACTGACCATCCATTTGAATACCCGTCCATCAGCTAAAAGTACAAACAGCCAAATCAGGAGTACTAAAAGACAACCAAGCAAGTGGAAGTACAAGCAGCCTCCCTACTAGAAGGCAGTCAAGCTAGTGCAAGTGAAAGGACAAGTTACCATTAAGTTGGGAGTGTACCTCCCTAATTTTCAGGGAAGTCATTGGGACTTCAGATGTATAAATAGAGAGGCTTAGGACCTCGGTTTGTTTTAGTCAGTTAGCCAGTAGTCAGTCAGCAAGTCAGGATTCAAACTTTTATTGTGGAACTCTTCTTTGTAACAGTTTGATGTAATACAATTCTTTTATAATGAAGATGAGTTTTGATTTGAGCCAGCACTAAGTTAACTCAGAGGGCTAAAGATCCTAGGTTAGGGCCCAACCCTAGCAGCTAAAGCTCCTCTTTATTGTATTTTTATCCTAGCTTAGATTCTTGTTCTTTGTTAATTTACTTAAGCAATTTATTTCCATTGTAGTAGTAGCATAGATGCATGGTTTGATTATTCATTTGGTTAAATAGATGGATTTTCATTACACTAGTTCAACACAGATTTATGGATTTCTTATTCATGTACTTAAGCATCTTCCTATTTTCTATTCATTTGCTTGAATAGTTGCAGTCTCATTACGGTAGTGCAGAACATATTAGTTATGATTTTGTTTGCTTCATTCATTCTTTCAATTAGTCTGGTAGAAAAGAAAATATCCACAAGGTTGCTCACAGGTGTCTCGGCCTCACCTCCTCCCTCTAGGACCATGATATGAGGAAGAAACCTTGCAACAACCTGAAAAACATACGGTTTTGGTTTTCACAAAGGGTTCTTCATTTAAACACAGTCACTGAGTTCATTGTCTCTCTACCCCTTTAATAGTAATCAGCTTGATTTGATCTCTTTCTGTCATTCATACCTCACTCACATTCCCATGGTATTCCCATTCAGCATGAAACGCCTGATAAAAAGCTATTAAATTAATGTTTTAATGGTTTTTGCCCATAAATCATTTTACACAGCAAAACTGACTAATCACCACTCAGATTCCTTTTTTCTTTTGACTTTTCACCATTTGAATCCCCATTGTCGATCTACCTTAGCTGATTTGATGGCTATCGCACACCCGCTCACCAACCTACTCGGTCAATTCCCCACCGTAGATCTTCCTTGCCAGATCCGACGACCTTCACGCAATATCGCGTGGATCTCTTGTCTGAACATCATTTGGTAATTGACACATGATATGAGTAGTTTCCCCATCCTACGTGTCATCCAGGAGGCTAATTTCATTAAATTCTACAAAACTGCTTATAGCTTTGAGGGCATGCGATATTCTGCTTACTGCCCTCTAAACCCGCTCTCCCATTTTCACACATT
This sequence comes from Pinus taeda, assembly GCA_000404065.3. Classification (NCBI taxonomy): domain Eukaryota; kingdom Viridiplantae; phylum Streptophyta; class Pinopsida; order Pinales; family Pinaceae; genus Pinus; species Pinus taeda. The sequence continues at coordinate 68,451 of APFE031345564.1, read as the reverse complement.
TTCTTTTGCCTGCTTCCATCTTTGTTGTCGATTTGTCTCTTGATCTAATGGTTGTCACTTCACCCGACATCATTTCCACGCATTCCTTTTTCCCATGATCTCGATCGTCCATCTGCTGATTGATTCTGCGATATAATCTCAATCGTCCATCCCATTAGTTGACCATGTTTGACCATCTACCTATGTACCTTCCTATGATCCAATCTTAGTCATTCAATCGCTTTCCACCCACCTGATCCAATGGTTCTTATGCACTGTTTCTCATTACATCCCCTTTCCACTGTTTTGATCTTCAAATGTTCTTCCGCTTAGACACAGACCTAGCCTAGTTTCCATTGTTTAACCCTTAGTCTAAGTTTTGATGTTTTTACTTTTGCAACTTATGAAATTAGAATTACATGATTGATTTCTTTGTTTCTATAGTAGATTAGCTCTCCCCTAGACTAGGTTTTCTCTCCTTCCATCAAAGTCAAGCTTCATGTGACCCTATACAAGTCTGGCATGAAACCCATGGGGTTTCTTGCTAGATGAGTAGTGACAATAGGTAGTACCTTCACTTCTACTTGTGTATATAGTGTAGTCACCTCCAAGTTTGTACAAACCCTGGGTTGATAAGTAAAGTTGGTAGCCCTGGGAGTTGTAGCATTCTTGCTGTAGTACCTGGGCTCATCATCAGAACGAAGCAATGTCACAGGGTCCGTGACATCATGAAGAGAGTTGCGTTACCTAGGGAAAAACCATGCAAGTCAGTTGGAAAGTGACTGTTAAAGTCACTGTTCATGATTTGACGATGAGAATGCAACTAAATGGAGCGAACGACTGGCATTTAAGATAAAATATATGGGTAAGATCCTTGGAAATATGTCTCCAATCCAACATTAATGAATCAAATGTGGGGGGAATGGCCGAATTTGAATTCAAAATGGCCTATAAATTACAGGGGGAGGCCCAAACAAAAACACTTGGAATTTTGAACATTGAGTTGGTGAGCTCTCAGACATGCATGATCTACACATTCTTCGAAGAATTTCTTGACTGCCTAGTGTTTGTCGATTTCCAAAGTCAAACCGTAATTTGATCCATGATTTTATCCAAGGATCTGAAGCTATGGACGCCGAACTAGTGACAACCGAGTGGCATGTGTCAGAGGTTGTTATGGAGGTAGAAGGGGTTGCTCCAAAGGTTGCGAAGGATAAGAAGAGCAAGCAGGTTGTGATATCGGTGCACGCATCACCTAGAAGAAACCCACAAAAGGACAAGCCCATCGCATAGGAAAAGGGAAAAACTATTAACTTGGAGTAGGAGGAGGAAGAAATTGAGGAAATCTTGATGGATGATGAGGATTTGCAGGTGGAAGTGGAGGACATTGAAGTTGAGGGTTCTGACCCTATCAGTAAGTTTCCTAAATACGTGCCTCTACACAAAGGCAAAACCAAAGTGCTGAAGGAAATTTATGAAAGCAAGGTCACCCTACACATACCTCTATCGTCAGATGATATTGTATTTGAAGGATAGTGCTTCGGGTAGGTTCCTCTATTGAAACTGGAAGATTGGGACTTAGCTAACAATGAGAAGTTCCTGCACTTGGTGATAGAACAACTAATGCACTGCATTGTTCACACAACCACTAGGATGACTACATTGGAATCGCGGAAGTGGCTTAGGGGTGTAGACAAAATAGGTCTGCTCAACCTACTATGGGTGGCGCATTACAACCACACACCCATTACAGTATTGGTCATCAAGTAGTTGCTATGCTTGGTGCACTATGGGTATCTATGGTTGGAGGAGCAGATACCCATCACCTACAGGCTGATCCATAGGATCATGTGGCTATCCTATATAGGGGAGAATCCAGCCACGATTCTTGGTGGAAAAGGTGATGAGCAGTCCCTCGTAGAGGCCATGAAGGAGAAATTCAAGCTCATGAAGAAGTTGCACAACTATGCCATCTTGAGTATCTGCGACCCTGCGGTCAATGTGGCCATGCAAATCCTAGCGAAAAAAGTTATGCAGAAGTGTCACGCAGATGAAGTGTTGATACCCGTCATTGCTCTAGAAGCCCAATACACCGAAGGAGTCTAATTTAATTTGGAGTGCTATCTCTGCAGTGAGTTCCTTGCGAACTTTTGTGAGGCACAAGAGCTCAACAATACCTTCCACTATGCAAGGCTCTTGTTGCCCATTGTGCTGGTAGTCTGGGAGTTGCCGAAAGACAGTAAATTCCCCTCGGTTGCATCAGACCTACTAGAGGCATTGAAGTACACTTTGCTGTGGGCGACCAAAGATGCTCAACGCATCAAGGATTGCAAGATCTTCTGGATCTTGATGGAAATGAATATATGCATGGCTATCAATCACAAACCGCAATTGTCACCTACTTCTTTTGCCAAACTTGAGGAGTATGTGGAGTTCAAGGCAGACTTTCAGCGCATTGTGATTAGAGCATAAAAGGACCTTGAGTAGAAGTGGCATGACTTTCCTTACTTGATAACAGATGACACGATTGATGTTGTTCTTGATTGTTGGCTGACAGAGTGGCGCACTACCTCAGACTAGCAGTGGCATCAGGCAAATCTGCCACGTAGCACAAAAAGGAGGAGGTTAAGCTTAAGATGATGCAGCTAGCTGACAAGAGGAATAAGGAGGCTACTGAAAAGGCCTAGGCAGAGCGTGAGGGTGCCCAACAGGCGAAAAAGCAAACAGGAGAAATAGAGCATGGTTCTGACAAAAGTGTGAGGTCGCCTTCGCCTGAAATAGAGGAAGAAACATACGAGCAAACATAGCAGCATGGAGCAGACTTTTAGACGGCATCGTACTACATCAAACGTCCAAGAGAACAAGAAAAATTGGGGTTGTGGAAGAAATTCAAGGCCAGTAAGACGTCACTGGACGCAATCACCCTAACAGAGGGAGATTTGAATGACAGTGGAGACACAATGTGCGATGTCACCGCAGAGGTACTACAGTAGTTTGAGCAACAACAACAACAACTAATGGGGGCGATCCAGGTGGGTCTGCATGAGTTGTAGATCCATGCATCACAAGCTAGGATGGTATCCACCAGTGTCACTATCGATAATTTAGAATATGTTTAGATGCTACGTGTGAAGGACTCTCGAGTGATAGTGCTGCCAAATGGAGCACTGACCACAGAAAACGAAGTTGATAAGCCTTTTGTTAGTTCTCTCAAGGGAGTGGGATTGAACTTGGTAGTGCTTCCTTGTAAGGTGCTCCACCTACTGTAGGATGGGGTGATCATGTATCTGAGGACCTGCAAACAGCATACTTTTCAGGTAATCAGTGAGTAGAAGATTAATAATGTATAGATGGCCCTGCAGCGAGACACTGCCCTCACTTCCATGGTGGAACTTACTAACACAAATATGTGCATGATTAAGGCCATGAGGGAAGCCTACCAAATGGTCCCCCAATTTGAAATTCCTAAGGATGCGGAGGCAGATGAACAAGTCTACAAGCTTGCTACAGGGCTGCGCGACACTCGCACATAATTGGCTAAGGTTCAGTTGGAGCTGAACCTACAGATTGTAGATTTAAAATTGAAGGCCCAACATTTGACTCTGATGGAAGTAAAGGAGCAGCATGCAACTGCTGTCACAGAGGCGATAGTGGCGGTAGACAGTGCAGTAGCAGACTGTACATGGCTTTTTGAATAGTCATTCGAGGTCCTGATGAGTGTGCAAGAGGATCTTAATGTACAACAGTTGGAGATAGAGGCCCAAGAACTATAGTAGCACTATGATGAAGTAAAAGGTACAACATGCATCGTCGATCTCACATAAAGACTGGCGAAGCTGCAGGAGGCCAAAACATTGAAGGAACAGGTAGGTGCAACACAACACAAAGAGGAAGTGCTGAAGGTGCACTTGAAGCCCTAGTTGGACGAAGCTTATTCAGTAAAAACCTCCATTGAAGGCAAGCTTGCTAAGCTACAAGTTATTCAGTAGAAGCTTTAGGCTGATAGTTCAGGACCAGCGACAGAGCACTTGGTTGAGGAAGTGAAGTAGGCAGCCGCACAGTGCACTGCCAAAGTGGCAGTCATATAGGTCGAGCTGGGAGGTCTTCAAGCCAAGATCTTTGTGCCCACAGAGTGACTTTAGGGTGAGTCAGCATGTTTGTGTTGGGGGCTTGTTGGGACGGGTTACCCCAAGAGTAGTTTTGGGGCTAAAAGCCCATGTTTTGGGATAATTTTTTAATAAAGTTTTAAAGTCTCTGCATTTTGTGCGCGTGGAATGAAAAGGTGTCAAGAGTCATAAATGGTTGTCCACCCTTATTTTGTAAAGTTTCAAGTTGTCTGTAAATATCCACCCATGCTCCGCGGACCATGGGATTGTATAAGTAAGCTCTAAGTAGTTAAGAAAGGAAGAAGGTAGCAAAGTAGAGTGGAGAAGTCTAAGTGTTCTCAGGTCTTAGCGTAGGTAGAGGCTCTGTAGCTAAGTGCACAGAGGTGTAGGGTGGAAGTCCGCAATTGAGTGCATGGATCCCTGTAGCTGTGTGCACAGGGTGGATAAAGTCTGTATTAAACTGGAAGATATCAATAAAGAGAAGTATTATGCAATTACTGTGTATTTATTTCCTATTAATGCATATGATTTTATTGCATTTTTGGTTTAATTTACATTGTTTATTTGATGTGCGAATATATGTGATTATATTGGTTAATTAAATGCAATTAAGGATATCAGTTTATGTGGTGCTAATTGTGATTGATTAGTAAGATAAGTAAAACACTTGAGATAACTTAGGAACCTATACAATAAATTGTCATAGCTTCGTGAAAGTACTTGGACGATGGGTTAGGGCTATGGAAAGGTCAATCGTACACCTTTGCAGAGGTACTGAAGGGTGGAATAAAGGGAAGACTAATAGAGCCCTAAGGCTTAGCGGCCTATGCAAAAGTAGGGGCATAGGGTATAAAACGACATCACGACCATCTCAAGGTGCGGAAACTTCGTTCCAACATCCCCCCATACTACTTCGAGTGATACTTCGGTCCGTGCTCCATGGGATGATGCCAAAAGGGCTAGTAGTGTAGGGATTTGTTTGGCTAACTAACGTTGAACCTGGGTCAGGGCCCACTAAGCCAACAAAGTCTTAGAGTAGAAGGAAGGCTTTGCAGCTGTGTGTGTAGAGGCCTAGAGTAGAGTTCACAGCTGAGTGTGTGGACCCCTGCAATTGAGTGCACAGGGAAGTCTTGAATCTATAAGCTAAAGTGAATATTAATAAAGAAGATTATTGCAAAAATTCCTATGTTTATTTCTTTACTTCTATTTTATATGAATGTGCTTATGATGTGATGAATGATGGGTTTATGAAATAATGATGTATTGATGCAAAAATTTACATGATTTATGTTGTTACTTGAATGTAATTAATATTAAATGTTTACGGAAAGATTATCTTGTTGTATGTTAAATTTATCGAACAATTAATCCAATCTAAGTAATTACTGGGGTAAGAGTAATCTTTGATGCATGTAAGTAGTTGACTTGTCTATTTATGGTCCACAAAATACATTCATAGACCTTCATAGAGGTCTAGAAGCTGACTAAAGGAATTATATCGATAAGACATAAAGGCTTATCGATCTATGAAAAGGCAGATTTAGGGCATAAAACAACATCACACTGATCCCTGGGTGTGGAAACTTTGTTCCAGCATCCCCCCATACTGCTTCAGGTGAGACTTCAATATGCACTCCTCAGATTGATGCCGGAAGGGCCAGTAGTGGAGGGATTTGTTTAGCACAACTAACTTTGAACCTGGGTCAAGACCCACTAAGCCAAAAACTGCCTCCTCAGGAACTTGAGCCCAAGAGTAAGAGGTTGTCTTCTTCTCCTTCTTGGAAAAATGGAGGTTCTTCTTCGTTTTCAACAACTTCTTTCAGCTCTTCAATAGTGGCAAGGATTGCTTCTTCCACGGATGAAACTAACACTCCTGTAGGAGTAGTCTTTTGCTCCTTTGCGAATAGGGAATAGGGTGTACTCCTGGAATCAGTCCAACAACTTTAGAAAATTGATGGGTGATGGGATGGATAGGTTAGATGTGCTAATACGAAATTTCTTGTTCGGGTCTAGGAGGTGAGTAATAACCAACTTTAGAGTTGTGCTAGGGGAGAAGGATTTCATCTTACTGCCTTGCCGAGATGATAGATAAGTGGGGTTGGTAGGACATTCATCCATAAACTGTTGGTGACCCTCGTTCTAGCACTAGAAATGTTGATAGTGTTGGACCTGCTAACATTGAGGTGATCTTCCGAATATGAAGTCCTAACTAGACCTCCCAATGTTTAGTGTAGGAGTCCCATCTAGTACGATGGCTCGGTTTCCATTAACTTAGATATTTTCCTTAGCTCTTATTGTTCAACACATGAGAGTGTTATGTTTGTATCTTCACAAATCGAGGTGAGTATGCTGGTGAGTGCGTAATGTAACTTGTGTCCTGGTTCTCTTCCTCTAAAGGAGAGGGTAAAAGTGAGCCTCTAGATGAGAGGTAGTAGTACCACCCAGGGAGAGACACACATGAAAAAACAAGGGTTTGACCAACATCCGATGCAGTAATCCATAGTGGATGCAACAGTTGTTAAAACCAAATTCTATGGGAAAACATGTACACCATCCAGTAGAGTAGTCCACACGGAGGTGACGGTCGTTATAGCCAAGAAAACAAGAATGGTCTATCTAATGTCCTACATAGTAGTCCACACAAATGAGGAAATTTTGATAAATATTACAACACATCTTCAACAATGTAAGTGCCAAAATAACTAAAGTAGTTCAACTATCTTAGTACAAGTTAAGAAAACATACATTACAAATGTTTAAAGAGTAGTCTTACAAATCTACAAAACATGCGTGAAAACATGCTGGCCTAAAACAGGCTTCTAAATTAAGAAAAAGTCCCAAGACACATTTGTGCACCATAGTAGTCCAAGTAGTGGGACATCGGAGCCACTGCTCACTCCTCAAAGAACAAACTACAAACTCTTAAGCCTATGTGGGACGAGCCAAGTTGAAAATTCCTTAATCGTATAGTGGGAGGGGTATATATAGCCAAGTGTGATGCTTGACCCTTATGAATCTTGGACTACCCTCACTTGGCTTCAGGGGCTTAGACCTAGGTTCAGGGTTCGTCAGTTTAAATAAACCCAACCCTATATTACCGACTTTTTCGGCAATGATCCCTATAGTGAAGACCATAGTCTCACCTGAGGGAATATTGGGGGATAATAGAACCATGTTTCTGCATATAGAGGGGATATGTAGAGTCTATAAGGTTTCTTATATATATATATATATATATATATTATATAATATATATATATATTATAATATATATAGGCTTAATTCGACCTTCGCGAACCATTAATCTTATTGTTACAGTTGTAGAAGGTTTTCCTACTTAACAGTTTTGCAACTTGAACTTAACTAGTCTAACATGAATTATTCATCATATAAAATAATATTTGAACCTTCATGATGCAATTACAGAAGAAATATATGAGGTTTTAACCTCGTACATAAATTACCTGCATACGAATTCTAAAACATAGAAAATAAACAGTGCGAGATCATAACACATAAAACACATATACACAGAGATTTTCCCCTGGATCCGAAAACCGAGAATACCAGCTTGATTTTTCATTATTTTCCTTTCAATGTTACAATACATATTTATACATGCCGAAGCATCCAATACCATGGACCGAAAACCATCGCGTCTAATACCATGGACCAAAAAACCATTGTACCCAATACCATGGATTGAAAACCATCATGTCCAAACAAAACATGTGCAAAAATCGTGCACAAAACCATAGGTGGGTCCGCCCAACCTAACATAGGGTCCAAAACCAAAATTTTCTAGGGTGCTACCCCAGACCCCATAAAGTGGGGTTATGGGTGCCCTTCAAACCCCCTGTTAACTATGTGGAAAGAATATAACACAACCCAACATTATCCCACTTGGTGTTTTATTTCCACGGGGGGCCACAAGAAAGCTTAGTCATTTTCCCAGCCCTGAAATGCCCATTGTCTCTCTACACCAAGAGAACTTCTCACAGCTCATAGATTTTGTCAATGCATCTACAATATTCTTCAAAGTGTCCACCTTTACCAGCAACAACTTTTTGTCTTCTATCATATCCCTCACAAAGTGATATTGAACATCAATGTGCTTTGTCATTGAATGATATGCAGGGTTCTTTGCCAAGAAAATTGCACTTTGGTTGTCACAGTCTATATCTTCCTATACTAACCCCATACTTGAACACAATCTCTGCAAGCAAACTGCTTCCTTGCTTGCATGAGTGGCTGCCATGTATTCTACCTATATAGTTGATAGTGCCACTACAGATTGTTTCTTACTCATCCAACTAACTGCACGTCCAAATAGGTTAAACACATACCCACTTGTATATCTTCTCTGATCGAGATCTCTAGCCCAGTATGCATCAACAAAGCCATGAATATTGAATACTCTTTCCAATCCTAGTCTTCCTTGGTAGCACAGACCATAATCACTAGTGCCACGCAAATACCTGAAAACCCACTTCACTATTGTCCAATGCTCCTTTCCTGGTTTAAACATAAACCTCCTCAATATTCCCACTGCATGTGCAATGTCTGGTCTAGTACAGACCATTTCATACATCAGGCTATCGACTGCACTTGCATATGGAACACAAGACATATCCTTTTCCTCTTCTTGTGTCTTGGGACATTGTTCAGCAGATAACTTTACACCTACAGGAATAGGAACCTTCACCGGTTTACTATCCTGCATATTAAACATCTGCAATATTGTCTCAACATACTTCCTCTGGTTTAACCAGAGCTTCCTCTTTGTCTAATCTCTTTTAATTTCCATGTGCAAAATATAGTTTGCAGCACCAAGATCTTTCATGTCGAATTTGGAGGACAAATGGGTCTTCAAATCTTGGATAATTTCTTTTTCATTTCCAACCAGCAACATATCATCCACATACAAAACCAGATAAGTAACACGGTCACCAATTAATTTAAAATACACACAATGATTTGCTTTGCTTCTAGTGAAGCCAAGTCCCCGTATAATTATATCAAGTTTCTGATACCACATCCTTGGTGACTGTTTTAACCCATACAGAGACTTCTTTAACTTACATTCTAGTTCTTTATTACCCTTCATTGCAAAGCCTTCAAGTTGCTTCATGTAGATCTCCTCTTCCAGATCCCCATGAAGAAACGTTGTCTTCACATCCATCTGTTCTACCTCAAAATCAAAAGCAGCAACAACAAATAAAAGTAATCTAATAGAAGTTACTTTAGCAACAGGAGAAAAAATATCAACAAAATCAATTCCTGGCACCTGGGAATAACCTTTTGCTAACAACTGAGCTTTGTATTTCTCCACTTTTCCTTCTGCATTTGTCTTCTTTCCAAACACCCATTTGCTGCCAATGCGTTTCCTTCCAGCCGGCAACTCCACCAGATCCCAAGCCTCATTTTTGTGCAAAGATGCCATTTCATCAACCATGGGCTCTTTCCAGAGTTTTCCATCCTCTGAATCCACTGCTTCCTTCACAGTTCTGGGATCATCATAAGTAACAGACAAAGCAAAATTTGAACAAAAAGCAGATGGACTATACCTTTCTGGCAGCCTTCCTTCTCGAACTGATCTTCTCACAGCCGGAGTTTGTGGCTCTTCATCTTCTGATTCCTCCTCTGCTACAGAGTCTGATTCTTCCTCCTTTAGTTCAAACTCTATCTTCACAGGTTCCTTTGGTTGGACTTCATAACATCTTTCACCTCTCTAAACACAACATCTTGACTGTACACAACCTTCCTTGTTACTGGGTTCCAAAGCTTATAACCCTTTAAACCATCCTTATACCCAATAAAGATGCACTTTTCAGATTTACTATCCAACCTGGTTCGTTTCTCCTTTGGAACATGTACATATGCATCACATCCAAATACCCTCAGATGTGAAAGAGAGGGTTTCTTACCAGTCCATACTTTTTGTGGAGTCTTATCCTCCAACGCTGATGAAGGTGACCTGTTGACCAAGTAACATGCAGTATCCACCGCCTCTGCCCAGAATTTCTGTCCTAACCCGGCACCACTGAGCATGCTTCTTGCCCTTTCCATCAACGTCTTGTTCATTCTTTCTGCGACTCCATTTTGCTGAGGTGTATATGGAGTAGTCTTCTGCCGTGCTATACCACACTTCTTACAGAATTCTTCAAATTCCTTGCCGCAGAATTCTCCACCATTATCTGTCCTCAGTACCTTTATCTTCTTCTCTGTCTGATTTTCCACCAGAGCCTTAAATTCTTTAAACCTGTCAAAGACTTCAGTTTTCTTCTTAAGGAAATATATCCATGTATTCCTTGAGAAGTCATCTATAAATGATACATAGTACACAGACTTACCCAGTGATGGAACTTTCACAGGTCCAAACACATCACTGTGACAAGCTCTAATATTTGTTTCGTCCTCTTACCACCAGAGGGGAAACCCACCCAATTCTGCTTCCCATATACACAAGTTTCACAGAAATCAAAATCCAGAGAGCTATTACTCATACCTTCTACCATACCTTTACCATGAAGTATTCGAAGGCCCTTCTCTCCAATATGTCCAAGCCTTTGATGCCACAACATGGTCTTCTCTCCAGAAACCACTAGATTTTATGCTCCATTTCAGGAACCATAGAACTATTGCACCCGTCAACAACAGTGCTACCTTGCAGCTTGTACAGAGTTCCAATCCGAACTCCCCGCATCAATACCAGTGCTCCTCGAACCATCTTGCAGGTATCCTTCTCGAACACTGTCTTTACACCTGCATCATCCAACTTGCTTACAGAATCAGATTTCTGGCCAACGCAGGAATATGCAGAACACCCGGAAGGGTTCTAACCCTTCCACCTTGCAACTTCAACTTTACTTTTCCACGACCAACGATTCTAGCCTTCCTATCATCTCCTAAGAAGACATCACCACCATCGTATTTCTCATACTCGCAGAACCACTCTCTGTGGGGAGTGAAGTGAAAGGATGCACCTGAGTCAATCAACCATGCCTCATGATCTACATGTGTACTTGAAGAAGCCAAGTACACATCCCCACCTTCATCTGAGGTGGTTTTCACCTCTGCAGAAGGAGCATCATCAGATCCCTTTCCTTTATCAGGAGCTTTAGATTTACACTCCCTTCTGAAGTGCCCTTCCTTTCCGCATTTCCAGCACACCACCTTTGTAGTTTTTCCTGGAGATTTAGATCTCCCTCTAGATTTAGATCTCCCACTCGATGACTTATTTTTGTTTCTGTTCTGGGACCGTCCTCGTACAGACAAGGCATCACCATTCTGGTTGTCCATATTTTTCCGTCTCATCTCCTCCGTCAGCAAGGCTGAGACTATTTCATCAAACTGCAAAGCATTGCATTGCTACCTATTACAATAACCAGACTATCCCACGAGTCTGGTAGAGAACACAACAAACTGATGCACTTATCTTCATCTGAATTTTTAATATCAACAGATGCTAACTGACTTACCACAGTATTAAATGCATTCAGATGCTCTGTCACCGAGTCTCCATCTTTCATCCTCAGGTTATACAGCTTTTTCCGTAGGAACAGTTTATTCACCAGAGATTTAGATTGGTACAAGTCCCTAACTTGTCCCATAAAGCCTTCGCCGTAGCTTCCCCTGATACATTCAACAATACTGAATCTGAGACACACAATCGTATTTTGCTCTTTTCCTTCCGATCCAACTTCTTCCATTCTTCATCGGTCAGTCCCGTTGGTTTAGTACCCGGATCTACCGCGATCCACTGATCTTTATCCACCAACAGATCCTCCATCTTGAGTTTCCACAACTCAAAACTCTGACCATTGAACTTCTCAATCTCTATCTTTCGCTGCTCGCCATCTTCTTTCACCACCAGAATCGATCTCGCAGATCTCCCACTGAACAGGGTCTACCACAGGCCCGAGCGAAACCCCTCAGCAACAAAGGCGTCCCCTTGAAGCCAAAACAGCTCTGATACAAAATGTAGGTTTTAACCCCGTACAGAAATTACCTGCATACAAATTCTAAATCACAGGAAAAAAATAAAAATGCGAGAGCATAACACATAAAACACATATACACAGAGATTCCCACTGGATCCCAAAACCGGGACTACCAGCTTGATTTTTCATTATATTCCTTTCAATGTTACAATACATATTTATACATGCCGAAGCATCCATACCATGGACCGAAAAACCATCGCGTCCAAAACCATGGACCGAAAACCATCGCGTCCAAAAAACATGTGTGAAAATCATGCACAAAACCATAGGTGGGTCCGCCCAACCTAACATAGGGTCCAAAACCAAAACATTTTGGGGCGCTGCCCCGAACCCCATAAAGTGGGGTTACAGGTACCCCTCAAACCCCCTGTTAACTATGTGGAAAGAATATAACACAACCCAACAATAATTTTGGTTAACTTTTTCTCCTAATCTTATAAATATAAAAACTATCTTTAAATAACATAATTTTATAAGTGTAAAAGCTATCCTTAAACAAGGATCAAGTCACCCTTCTTTGAGATTTTTCTCAATATTGATATTAATCTTGAGAAAGGGTGAATTAACCTTCCATGTGAATCCCCTTGACAAAAATGCTTTGCTTAAGACAGAATCGAGATACCCATTCATATGCTCTCCTTCAATAGGAATAATAAGCTTGAGAATTGATTAGTTAATCCTTTTAACGATTCCCACAATAATAACAATAAGTTTAAACAAGGGTTAGTAAGCGCTTTCACATGTTCCCCTCATAATACTATGAGGAAGGAAGTGTCAATTATTACTTGACCATGCTCCCTCTATATGTGAATAGTATGTTCAAGGAAGAATCAACTAACTCTTCACTATGTTCAAAGAAAACCAACAAACTCTTCCCTTTCTATGTAAATAGGATACTTGAAGAAGAATTGGTTAATAATTTCTTATGATTCCAAGAATAAAAATCTTATGATTGTGTAATGTAGATAAAATGATAATATGATTTAGCTCTCTTGTCTCGGCCATTAGCTCTATTTTCCACAAAACAACAAATCATAGTTGCTACCATCGTTTATAGTTGTGGATCCTTGCCGAAATGTTGCAAACCCAAAATTTTTTAATTGTATTGAGCTTTGATCACAAACTCCTTAGATCGTGGTTTGAAGATGGGTTGATTGTACATTAACAATGTTGGCATTGTAGCTGTAGTATTCACAGAAATCATGTGATTCAAAGGTTGGGCGAGATGGATGGGGTGCTTTGACACCCCTATGTGGTAGCAACGGATTCGTTGGCACGATGCTAATTGGAAACATGTGTCAGAATATGTGACTTTCAAGTGGACGGATGTCAAGATGTGTGAGTTATCGAGGAGGTGGCTAAAACGCTGAGTTATGACCATTTTTAAAAAGCACGTCAATCATGTATCAAAATAAGGTGCTTTGTGCAATACAAGTATAGAATAACATGCATAATTAATTTAACTATTTTTTATTTAACATGACCAATACTAATTAATTAATTATTTTATTATTTTATTATATTTTATTATTATTAGAAATTGCACCCGATGTTGCAAAGGAAATTCCATAAGGCCTAAAATTCCAAAGAATTGTGACATAACAAATCATTAAAGATAAAAATTAGTAAACAAATTATCATTCAAGAAAATATTCAATGAAGAAGCCTCATTAGGTACAACGGATGACAATTTGGTTTTTGGATAGTAAATTCAACAATTCCTAACTCTATTTTGGCATTTTACATTCACTAGTATGAAACATTAGATTATTCGAAAAATGTTGTCCAATCAAACCTATGGCTTTATCGAGATTGCTCATATAGGCAATTCTTTCAATTTCCTTGGAATATGTAGCTTTAACCAGCATTTTCCATACACCTTTAGATTGTAAAACATGTTCGCCTTGAGTTTCCAAATGTAATATATATGTGAGAAAGGGAAATTTATATAGGAAACCACTCAAGAACAAAATAGCATAGATTTTGCAATATTTCATATTTGGATGTTTAGATTTGAATTAACAAAGTACATTATGTCTAAAAATGCATATCTACAATGATGAATGACAAGTATGAAATTTGGGCATGTAGATCTAAATTTTGTGTCTTATATGGGATATTGGCTTTAACGATATCACTAGATCGGTTCTCTTCTCTCTCTCCCTTTGCATTTGTGGCTCCAATGCTATTGCTATCCTATTTCTTCAAATCATGTTGCTTACCATCAATACTAACTTCTTCTTCTAAAAAAAAATAAGATACAATGCAAAGTGTAAGACATCAAAGATGATGAACACCAAAATATAAACTAAATTAGACTATAAAGGACTTATGTGACATATACCTCAACATCAACAATGTTAAAGCATATTTCCCTCTTAAAAGCAAGAAACTTGAACAAGTTTTCTTCGTGTGGGTAATGGTGGCCAGTATGTGTCAAGATGACTTGTATAAACAAAGAAAGTAAAACATCAACATAGCAAAGAACACCTTAGTACTTTAGTATTCAACATCTAGGGAAAGCTTAGGCACAATCATGCCAACTAAGTTACATGTTAAAAAGCTCAAGCTACAAATAACTTTTGAAAACAAATAATCTGAGGTGTGACATCTAATCTTTGTCATTTTATTTGCAACAACATTTCATTATCTAACGCATGAAATTGGTCAGGTAGATAAACAACACGTGCTCAAATAACAACATGAAATTAAACTTTTCTAACAGTCATGAAAATATTTCAACACAAAATTGTTAAAAGGATTTCAATCAATATCGTGTAATATTCATTTCATCTTTAATCTTTGGTTGTTTTCAAATGGACATGATACCAAGTATTTTCAATTTCATAGTTAAAATAAAAACCAAAATCAAAAGAAATGTTCAAAATATAATCAACCAATAAAGAGAGGATATCATGAAATAGACATTACAATTATAAAAAAATTGTTTACCTATCCATCGATGTCTTGTTAGGCATTCCCAAAACATTTTCTTTCCCAAAATAACCATGAGGTGAAAGAATCACAACATTAAAAACCATAGGAATCCCTACTAGAAACATTTCCAAAGTTGATGGCTCAGGTGCCTCAAGAATCTCCAACAACAAGTGAATCATATCCAAGACATGATCTGAATTGTCTCCCCATCCTTTTTCCAATGACATTTCATATAACCTGCGTGCACCATATTCAAGTAACAATCAAACGAAAGCATTGACATTTGCTTTTATCTTTTATATCTATAAAATTAGAATCTAATTTGTTTTGGGACCATATTAATTCATATTTATAGCCTTCTAGTCATGAGAAGGTATCAATCAAGTAGGACTTCATAAAATCGACCTCAATGAGGTCCCCAAACTTTCTTACAATATCAATATTTTTCTTGTTTTGATATCTTGGATAGAAAAAAGAACATATATGTAAAAGAAAAAGCCATGTATTACTTATGTTCAAACTCTGTATATGGTGTATCCTTAAGTAGATTTTTAAGATGTTCATCTTCCTTTACTAAAGCGGATTGTAGCTTGGTTAAACTCTGTATCCTTTCATTCAACATCAATTTCTACAAGATAAATGTCACAAATTATTCTTTCAACATGCTACATATGATAAATTGAAAGTCACATAAGACCAAGAGAAAACCGTTTTCTAACCAAAACAAACAAACAAACAGTGCCTCTAATAGAAATTCACACCTCATAAATTACTCCGCCATGTACTTAGGCTAAAGGTGAGATTATTTGAATACTTTTTAGGTCATATTTAATGGGATATTCGCATGTTTACCATGATGTCAATTTAGTGTTAAAAGAAATATATAAATCTAGGTTATTAACAGCGAAATTCAAGTGTAATTAAGAAAAACAATGTCATTGCAAGGTAGTGGAGAGAGAAACATATTCATAATTAGGCTTCTTTGTTTTAGTTTGATTTGAGTTTATTTTGTATTTGAATATATAGTTTTCTCTAAAGAAATGAAATAGAAAATTGAAAATTGAAATAACACTCTGAATTTTTAATCATTTCATAATATATATCTAAAATAGCGAGGCCATCCTTCTCTGTTATTTGATAGAAATTTATTGTGCATATAATAATAATGAATTAAATATCAAGCATAATGATGCAAAATATATTAACCAAGGAAATAAAAATGACACGGTTGTGGTATTTGTGTGCTCGAAGGAAATCCAACAATAGTTGCATTCTTTCTTTATCATGAAATAGTCTTGAAGAGAGATGTTGGTTCAAAAATTGAACTCCATTACCAAGAGAAGATGGTCATGTTGGGTAAGGAAAGGATACATTGAAGGGCTGAAGGTCTAGCTCCAATGCATAGTTATCCTTATCACTGCAAAATACAATGCTCCATCATTTGATTACTCAGGTAAAAATAAAAGTGAGTATGTATTTGTGCACCTATGATAGTATATGGAAAAGAGAGCACTAGTGTGCCCTAGAGCACCATATCTCTCTCCTCCACAAATACTAGTGTACCGTCAACACTATTGTACATACCACTAAAGGATGTCATTGTTTATTATACTTAACACCATTGTACACGTTTCTAACTACAACCCTCCTAAAGGAAGAGCATTGTGGTTGGAATGTTATCCAAACCACATGGATAAACTAACTCTAAAGACACGGAAAAAGAAGACCTTGAAAATCCATGATTTTTTCTTAAAGGACATGAATACCACCATTTTGAGAAGTGATTTACCAAAGAAATCATTGCCCATAACATTCTTCTTACTTCCCATTATTATCCTCTTTCTGAAAATGCACTAAATCATAATCCCAATGCTCCAAAACATAATTAAAATGGTCGTCATGGTTGTGGTAGCTCTTGTTGTGAAGAAAATTAGTATATGAAGAGGCTTCTTACAGGAGAAAAAATAGCCAAGACAAAAAATGTTGATGTCAGTGATATACTCAATTCAATTAATTTATATATGAATGATTGAACACCATAAATACTTCTTAACCTTAGATTTATTAAACTTGGAGAGAGACAGAAAACCAAAATACAAATCATTTAATAGTTAATACATACATAATATATTATATATATTATAATATAATATATATATATAGTATATATATATATATAGATATATAGATAGATAGAGAGAGAGAGAGAGAGAGAGGAGAATATATACTAAATATTATTTATTTATTTTTTATTTTTTTGTGAGAGTATTGATTTCAACATTTTTTTGTTTTTATTTATTTAGAAGCTTTACCTAGTGACATATCTCAACTATATTAGTCATATCATGTACCTAACCTCTTTAAATTCAGTTGTACAACCCTCACCTAGTGACATCTCTCATCCATATTGAGCTATAAAGAGGACTTGAATACTCTAGATGAAATTATAGATCCTTCATCAAACATAACTATAATTTTACAAGGGAAAAGGCTAACTTGTATAAAGGCACATCATGTGTCACAAATGTAGCAGTAGAACTTACCATTTTGTACTATATTATTTGATACACATATCCATCTAAACTGACCATTTAGGATATACTCATTGATAATTCTATGCATTTTTTCAATTTGGGAAACTTCTTCTTTGCCTTTGGACTTTTATGGGTCAATATCACTAGCAACCACAATAAGGTTAACTAGCTCCAACTTTAGATAAAATCATGTGTGGGGGAATTTCTAGATCCAATGGGGCTTGCAGAAGGCAAAAGGAGGAGGGCTAAGGATGTGTCTTCTAACTAAGGAATCATACGGTAGCCAATTCTTGTAATGAGCAATAAATCCCTAATTTAATCTACCTTGTAGTTATGACCTACGTCAAAATCAGTTCCAACACAACCACTACAATATGTTTGTGTTTGGTAATGAAATGATGCATTGAAGGGCTCAAGGTCTAGCTCTAATACATAGTTACACTTGTCACTACAAAATACATAGTTGTCATAATTTTCTTATGTAAGTAAAAAAAAAATGAGACTTTATTTGTTCACATATGATAGTACATGGAAATGAGAGCACTAGTGTACCCTAGAGCACCATATCTCTCTCCTCCAAAAATACTAGTGTACCCTAAAGACTATTGTACAAACCATTGAATTATGGCATTGTTTATTATACTTAACACTATTGTACAATGTTCTAACTAAAACCCTCCTAAAATAAGAGCATTGTGGTTGGAACATTATCCATACCACACAAATATACTAACTCTAAAGACATGGAAAAAACAAAACCTTGGAAAGCCATGAAGTTTTCTTAAAGGAAATGAATAACACCATTTTGAGAAGTGATTTACCAAATAAATCATCCCCCATAACTGTCTTCTTACTTCCGTAACTATCCTCTTTCTGAAAATACAATAAATCCTACTCATAGAAAATATTAGGGGTGAATCTTAGCCCATGGGCGAAATTTAAGGGGTTTTGAATTTTAAAGGGGAATTTTTTTTATATTTGACCACTTTTCTATAGTTCACCCAAAAAATATGTAAAAATTAAATAAATACTATATTTTAGCCACTAATATTATGAAAAATAAGAGAGATAAAAGTCAATTTCGCCTCCCCAAATTTTATTTTAACCTCCTGATTCACCATGTTTGCAGCTGGGATTGCTCCCAGTTTCCCCCAATTTCCAAAAACCACATTTCAAGCTCCCAATTCGCCTTGAAAATATGTTTGCAAGTGTGATTTATCCCAATCACCCTCATTTTCCAGCAATGACACTGGTCAGGGGATATCTCTAACATCGGTGTTTAAGAAAAGCAACAAAATATCACTTTTCGTTGAACAGGATATAGAAACCCTACTCCCAGGAATGAATAGGATGAAATTCTTCAACCCATAAGTGAAAAAAATAGAGACACGGAGAGAGACAAGGCAAGAAAAGAAAAGCATCGGAAAAACAAGACAACAATTTAGTGTTAGTTTCATTAGAAAGAAGAGAACAAAGTTGTTCACTTTCGGTTTTGCAAGAAGTTTCTTAGCAAGGAACCATAGGAAGGAAGAAACTTGATTATGTGCCCTATTATTTTCTTCCAACCAAATATAGTTTACAAGCTCAATACTAGGGGAATTACCAAATTTCATTTCAAGCTCTAGATTCACCTTGAAAATATGTTTGCAGGTGGGATTTCTCTCAATCAACCCCGATTTCTAGCAACAACACTAGCAAAGGGGCTATCTCTACAATTGGTGTTAAGAAAAACAACATAATGGAAAGAACTAGGGGAATTACCAATGTAGTGAATGGAAAAAACTAAGGGCATTACCAACGTAGTGAATGGAAAAAACTAGGGGCATTACCAACACAGTGAATGTGGGCATAGTAGTACAACTAGATTGGGATAATCGAGAGTTATCCTCTTCCTTGGTTCTCAATGTTGGTCGTCTTTTAAAATTTATACTACAGTTTCGTATGTGGCTTTTTATTGTTATATCACTTTTTTGGCTTTGAAATTTTGTGTTTTTGTTTTTATTTTGCATCTGGCTTAGAAGGGATATGGGTTTCTATTATTATCTCACTCTTTTAGCTCTAAAAGCTTGAGGTTTTTTTTTCGTTCTGCATCTGGCTTAGAATGGATTTTGGTTTCATATGTTTAGTATTAAATGTACTAATAAATTTTATCTATGAAGACAATTATGAAATTGATTTGTAGAAATCTTGTGTACTCTAAATACAAAAACTTATATTTTCCAATGAAAGGGAATACTTTGAAATAGTCCCATCTTTGTCTTAGTTTATATATGACAACTTTCTATGATGATCTCCAATATGCTCTTCTAGCTCTTAGTTTCAAGAACTAACACATACCCATCTAGATCTCCCATTTATGCACCTCAAGGTCATGGAGTTCTTGATTACAGATCTCCTGAATTTCAATATATGATATATTGCTCATTTTTGTGAACTCAGATGTACATTATGTAGTTGGAAAGTGTGCAACCTCAATATGTATATCACACGATGGTTTATATGGGTCTATATTAGTGTTCGTATTCAATTCACACAATTAATCATCTAGATTCACTAAATCATTTCACATACAAACACATAATGTGATGACATATGCCCTACCTTATCCTGGAAGGTTGAGTAATTATGTATAGGTCAGTGATCACTGCAACATTGGCAAGAACTTGATTTTCAACAGAGATGAAGAATTCATATCATAAAGAAAAGAATACCCACCAAAACCAAGAACTTTTATCTTTTAGAAAGGAATTTTACGAACATGCCAATTCTCCTAGAATTTTCTCTATCTGAAATCTTAAATAATAGAAAACACTTGGGGGAAATCCAAATTGTTTTTCAATGTCACATAATTTTAGGCAATGGTAACAACCTTTTTCACATTTGGAGGACCCTAGAACTCACCAATTTTTTATCCAAACCATGTAATCTGTGAATCATTGGGCAATGGATTCACAAGCACCTTGTGCCGTGTTGAAGCAAGAGAATGAAAATGAAAATGGCCACAAAATTCAATCACCAATAAGATTCTCTGTAATAAATGCCTTAGGGAAAACATATTGGAACAATACTCAACACTACTAGTTGTAAAGGTTTCATATAAATAGTCCTTTGTTTTTCCATAATTAGTTTTTCATATAAATAGGCTCTCCATTTTCCAGCATCAAATTATGAGAATAAAAAAGTCATTTGGAATTGTTATACATATAGTAGTTTTTCTTTTGTTTGTAGTGTAATTTTATGACATAAGGCTATTTGATATTTTATAACATAAGGCTATTACAAACTGGTTACATTGGAGCATCAGTTAGACCTACCTGAATCCAAGGTCAACATTGCATCGGGTACTTCGTGGTTGGCTTGATCCATGCCCTTTTCCTATTGAATACAAGGAAAGAGAAAATTTTCAGACCATATTGATAAACCTAACACCTCTGGACATGAGGCACAACATCCTTGAGCACAATCTGACCTTGAACTAAAAGATGGGAGCAAATGATAATTCCTTAACTCATATAGTTATATCTTTAAATATATTTACTTGTGAAGTATTGATATGTAAAAAAATTTTCTCCACTACTTTATGCAAAATCTAGGGATAATATCATGATATCTTAATAAATTCAGAATCCCTATAGATGTTTTTTCTCCCAATATTTTAATATGTCTTCTTATACTGAATTCATCTAACCATAGATGGATTTTAATGAAATGTTGACATATCAGGAAACTTGAGGTTTTCATGTAGGTTTATGTGTGTAAAGGTAGAGTTATCTGTACTAAAAGACAACATAAGGTTTCCCACGATGTCATATTCGTAACTACTGCAATAGTGATTCTTTAGTTGTTTTGTTTTCTAATGGTACCATTATTCATCTGTTTAGTATTTCCACTTTGTTTTATTTTTAGTTGTATCATTTTTCATCCATTTTTTCTTTTTAATTTTATATGTGCAACCTTAGTTATACCACAAAATCCATTTAGGTTATCACCCAAAAGCCTACCCAGTGCCCAACACGAAGAATAAGTCCTGATAATCTCAACTATCCTTCGTTCTCTACTGTTTTTCATCTCAGTCAACCCATGAAGCACTCAAATATCTTCTTTAGAACTTTCATTAACATATGTCCTTCTCGGTACATCTACAGAGTCAAGTTCATTCCTCCAAGCAGAGGTGTGAGTCCTGACTATGAATGTCAATCCAAGAAAGCTAGTCTTTACTAAGGAAAACCAAAGACTGAGCTACACTGTCACTGTAACAAAAAATAATATGAACATTCTTCCCGATAACACAATCACACCCTTTGGATTCCTTTCCTAGACAGACGGGAAGCATATTGTGCAGAGCTCAATTGCTGTAACTAGACAGGAACCTTATTAGGTATGCTTTTCTCCAAATCTTGTACACATTGAATCTCTAATGCTTACCAAATGAAATTGAGTTTTTCTACCTCTTTTGTTGATATACCTGTAGAAGTAGGAAGCATATCATTGTATAGGTGTGTAGTAAACTACTATCCAGACATAGTTTCTTAGTTAATTTGGTTTTTGCAACCAACATGGTAGTGCTTTGCGTTTATTTTGGGAGTCACTTCAATTAATGAGAGGATTCAATATTGGATGATAGTGGTTCCCGAGTGTGTGTAATGGATATTTTTATCATAGGATGATATATATATATGATAGATATTTCCATGGATTCTCTATGTTTGATGTAAATATGTGTATACTTATTAATGTTTTTAATTTTTTGCTAACATTTTGATAGTCTCAAATACTTTAACAAAGTGTCCTTAGGGTTAGGTGGGTTTACTACCTCTACTTTTCCTTAATGTGATTATTTTGGATTGTCATTCAGAATGTGTTGCAATGCTTTTGTAGGTCCTGTAGAGCACGTACATTTCAAGTGGTGGGTCACCTCTCATATAGAGATGGCCAAATACAGCAAGAACTTTCAGGTTTATACATGACTTTCCTTTATGGTAGGATTGCATTGCTTGACTAATTTCTAGCAATTAAGAAGTAGATGGCCTTACTGAATTGAAAAATTCATTTTTCTTTTCAAAATTTTCGCTAATGGTTGTTATGACTTACAACTCAAGGCCTGTTGGGAATGATGTGATTGGTACCGATTTGGGTACTCCCAACTCATGTATGGAAATCACGGAAGGGAAGGTTAGTTGTTTATGCTTGAATGCTAAAGTCCTTATTGTTTTCTCTAGGCTAAGCTGACAAAATAATTAGTATTTTGGTTTTCACACATCTTCTCATAGACTATTTTTCAATATATGTAGAACCAAAAAGTAATTGAGAACTCAGAAGGGGCCAAGACAACACCATCTATTGTACATGTGAATCAAAAGGGAGAGATATATGTAGGTATTCATGCCTAGGTCTTTTCATAATATATTTAGATGGATTTTCATTACTTTTTACCCAGGGTCCCATGAAGTTCAATAAATTACTTCAGTGGATGTTATAATGTCCTTTATATTTTAACATTATTCATTTGGATAAAATTCTTCAGATTTCCATTGAAATCTACTTTACAAAAAAAAGGTGGTGAGGCAACCACCACAAGCTAAAATTATAAATAAAATGGCTTATATATTTAAAAAAGGACCATGAAAGGTCTCCAAAACTAAAGTTCCATAGAGCCCAAATCATAAATCAACAAACATATAAATATCTAGGTCATTGGGCAAGAGTTAATGGATAGATGTTGCAAGAATTAAACCCATTCGAGGAGGAGAGTCTTCATCCTTGGAACGAGGCACAAAACCTTCACTTGCGGGCTTACGATCATCTATCCATCATTTTCATGTGTTGGTTAATCATGATGGCCAGAGGAATAGTCAAAAATTTGTCAAAGTGATAGAACACTTTGGGGCTCTTGTTGGGGGGTCAATGCCTTTGCTTATCTGGATATTCTCTTGCAACTTAACTTTCTTTATGTTGATGTCATTGCTTGAAGGTTGAGAGTGTGTACAGTGGGAAACATAATATTATAGAGGTGGCATTTTATTCATTACGCATTGTATAGTAGCCCATTAGCTCATGTAGGTGGATTATTTCCATCTCCCACTCCACGTTTTCACTTGGGATATGTGGATTGAAATGAGTGACCCATCTTACAAAGTACATTGGCACCACGCTAAGAACTAGTGGATACACATATATTTCTTCAGTTGTGGGCTTAGGATCAGCTATCCGTTATTGTCATGTGTAGGTTAATCATGATGGTCAGAGGAATAGTCAGAAATTTGTCAAAGTGAAAAACCACTTTGGTGCTCTTGTTGGGCGTCAATGCCTTTGCTTCTCTTCACATTCTCTTGCAACTAAACTTACTTTATGTTGATGTAATTTATTGAAGGTTAAGAGTGCATAGAGTGGGCAAGATAATATCCTTGAGGTGGCACTTTATTCACTATGCATTGTCTGGTAGCCCATTAGCTCATGTGGATGGATTATTTCCATCTCCCCCTCCACATTTTCACTTGGATATGCAAATTCAAATGTACACAAATGAGAGACCAATCTTGCAAAAGTACGTTGGCACCACGCTAAGAAGTAGTTGATACACATATTTCTTCAATTGTGGGCTTAGGATCAATTATCCATCATTATCATGTGTGGTTTAATCATAATGGCCAAAGTAATAGCTAGGAATTTTTCAAAGTGACAAACCACTTTGGGGCTCTTTTTGGGGGTCAATTCCTTTGCTTCTCTTGACATTCTCTTGCAACTTGACTTACTTTATGATGATGTCATTGCCTGAATGCTAAGAGTGTGTATAGTGGGCAAGATAATAACCTTGAGGTGGCACTCTATTCATTATGCATTGTCTAGTCGCCCATTAGCTCATGTGGGTGGATTATTTCCATCTTCCCCAGTGGCGCCCCACCCCCCCGCAAACCCCACATTTTCACTTGGATATGCATATTCAAATGTACACAAATGAGAGATCCTCTTGAAAAGTACATTGGAACCAATCTAAGAACTAATTGAAACATGATGCACATATTTTTCTTGTGTTCCATACATGATATAAGATACCTATTCTAATATAGTACTATTTTGTGTGAAAATATATGGTCTAGGGGGGAGAATATCGCAATAGGGAAATCTTGTAAGGAATATTAGATGAGAGCAAGGAGGGACAAAGCTTAAAATGATCATATTTTCAAAACTAGAACAAGTTCCTAAAGGTTTCATTATTTCTCCATAGTTGACTTTCAAGGTTTAGAATTACTAGGTGTTCAAGCATTTCTCTATGACTAACTCATCATGTGTTAAAGACCAATTAATGTAGATATGTTTGGGTTGTAACTGAATATTTGAGATGGATTTAATTCCAATTGAAGTATGGGATTTTGGGCTATAAGTGCGAGTTTTAGATGGATTTCAAATATTAAAGACAAATCTTCTCCTTAGATTTGATTCTCTAGATGTTTCCCTTTTTTTTTAGGTCAATGCCAAATCCATTTGTAACCATCAACTCAATTGTTGTTCAAAAAACATTTTCTTTGGATCCATACCCAATATTTCAACCAACTTAGCGATCGTAGAATGTTAAGAATAAGAAAAAGGTGTTTTAAGATTGAGCTCTAAACTTTTTCTAGCGTATTTCTATTTGTAAGACTAAGCTTGAATTTTTCTATAAGGTTTTCCAATCCTTCCAATCTCTCAATTTTTGGTCATAAAAGTCACTAGGACCTAAATGCATTTCTTGTGTAGTCTCTTGGTTAAGAACCAAGAGATTTTCACAAGAAGACTTCCTTGTTGAAGAACTACTTAGAAACATTATACAGTGATCCTTGAAATAAATTAAGGCTTCAAGGAAGTCAGTTTTCCACACCAATTTGACCTCCCAATCTTCCTGAGTGCTTTTGGCTACAAAGGTCTCATTAGTTGGATGGATGTTGGGGTGGTCAATAGATTGTGAATGATTATAACTTTATATTACTCCATATTTTGTAGCAAAGTAAATCCCCTGAGGTGATTGATTCCCAAGTAGTCTCTTCCATGCATCCTTCCCTTCCACTACTCCAATGGCCCATTTGTCATAAAAATATTAGGCTTTCATTTGGGTGGCTAGAGCACCCAATCCTCCTTTATGCTTAGGGGCATAATACTGGTTGTAGCCAACTATATGAAAACCTTCATCTCCACTAGAGTTGGTGCAGAGAAAATTTTTGAAATTTTTTTCTACATTGGCAAGTTTGGGGAGAAGGGACTTAATGTGATGAATAATAAATGTGGGTAGAAATTGACTTCTGGATAAAAATTTTAATTTTCCTATGAGGAATAGAGGCTTCTAGATCCATTTATCGATTTTGCTTCTTATATTTCATCTGGAAAGGGTTTAAAAGAAAAGGGAATGCAAAGGAATTTAACACTTGGTTAGATACTAACAAATAAATTATGGGCATCCCTTTGACTATGTC
Organism: Pinus taeda; assembly: GCA_000404065.3. Taxonomy (NCBI): domain Eukaryota; kingdom Viridiplantae; phylum Streptophyta; class Pinopsida; order Pinales; family Pinaceae; genus Pinus; species Pinus taeda. The sequence goes on along the minus strand of APFE031345564.1, from coordinate 42,445 downwards.
AATAGCATTGGATTTTTACATTTATAACTTCCACCTAGAAGCCACACATAAGATTTGCATGCAACCCATGGTGTTGTCTAAATTTTGATTCTTTTCAATGATGTTTATTAAATTTTATCTGTGAAGTGACTATTCATTCATTTATTTCCATATACAACAAAGAGAAGAAAACTTTCACAAGCTGATGTGCTATTCTACTATGAAGAATATAACCAATGGATTCAGTAGACATTACATAGAGGGTTAGGGTGAGTGGGAAACCTTACCTGATTAACTAGAAGAGCCCTATCTTATTAGACTTGGTATGATTGATAGAAGGATAAGATGCGACATGTGAAAAGAAATTTTCTACCACTTTAACATAATACAGGCCAAATCCAAGTGCTCTAAGCATGGTGAAGATTAATGTCTATTCCACTTTGTTGTAGGCTTTTATAAAATCTAGTTTAATGAATAGGGTCTTCACGAAATGTTCTTGGTTTTCCCTAGAAGTGAAGAATTTTAATTTTCTTGGTTTTATATATAGTGTTAGGTTTGTTCTAATGCTTTCTCTGAATGATACAAGTTAATTTTATCCTACACCGAATAGGTTATCGATATGTAATTTTGGTAATTTTGATTTCAAAAGATATTTTAGAGAAACGTAATTATTTCATTTGTGCATTCAATAACTAAAATGTTCTAATGGAACTCTACACTTGTGTTTTATGTATATAGGTGCCATGAAGAAGGATCAGTTGTGTGACATCAATTATCCTCAAGCAGAGGCTTTAGTTTTACTCTTTTCTAGAAGAAAATACTTTCTTCCAACATTTTTGAGTTCCATGAAAAAATTGAAAGTCCTAATAGTATTCAATTATGGGTTAAAGAGAGCCACACTAAACAATCTATCGGCCTTATCTTCATTTAGTTTAATACTATTCACTTGGAGAGTCTACATGTGCACACACTTCAAGAGCATAGTACAATCTTGTAGAACTTAGGGAAGATGTATTTAAGCTATTACTAAAGGGATTAGAAAATATTATGTGTTCAGTAACACCCAATCAAGCATTAAGCTTCCAATAATGTTAGATTTTAACCTGGAGCACTGTTTTGATTTGGAGGAGATGCCCCCTCGTATTTGTGACATGCCTTCAGTTGTGAATTGGACTATTAATAACTGTCATTTACTTTGAAATTTACCCGATGACTTGGGAAACCTCATCTCTTTAAGAATGTTAAGGAAGGAAAGAAAGTACATTCTTCTAAGTTCTCTTATGCTTTTCAAGTTTTTGTTGGATATCTATAATGTTTCAGGGAAGAAACTACACTTTGTTAATGAAAATTTGTCTTGATTTTGTTGTTGAGAAAATAGAGGTTGTGTTGAGAAAATAGAGGTTGTGCAATAAGTATGTGCTAGACAAGGACTTGATTCATTGATTATATATCAACTATGGCTCTTGATGTAACAATGTCTTGACTTTTTGCTTAGAAAATAGAGGTTATTCTTTACTGTTTCACGAACTTTATTACAATCTTTCCATAAGTATTGATTTGTAATCTCAATCACTGAGGGGTGATAGTAATGGATAAGGTAAGATTTCATGGTTTAAAGTTCCCCTCTTACTAACTATTTAAATATATTACCTCAATTTAACTGTTATTCAATGGAATTGTATTTGATTTGTAAACAATTCATTGCTTGATTTATAGATTTTGATTTTTTCCGTTTTTCATTTTCTTCTTAGATTTGGTATGAGATTTCTTTCAAGATTTGGGGTCCCTGGTTTCCCCACCATAGCTATGAGGTTTAAATACTATTAGTAAATATTCTCGTAATGTAACAACTTTTGTGGTAAGTGTGCTTTGAAACATTGTTGTTTCTCTTCCATGGTGTTAATGCAAAGAAGCACTGCAACTAGTGCCATTATTTAGATTACATGCCAAAATCCATGTGGCATTGTAATGATGGAGTGATTCTTTTCTAGGTACTAAGGCCATATGAATTTGTATACCTTATATGGTCCTGAAATATTCAAATTCACAATAGGAATTGAGGTCTCTTTTCCACTGCATATTGTAGTCAGTTTCTTGAACATAATATATAGTAGATTACCTTTTACTAATCAACTATGGATGTGATCCCTCATACGAAATGAAATTAAAATTGACTCTCATTTCACATTTATTTGTCAAAAAATCCACATAAGGAAGGAAATTCACAGTGACACTCATTTCACACTGATTTGTCAAAATGGTGGCAAGAGAAAAGGCAGATTTGTATTCAACAATGCTCTTAATTTCATATGTACATGCACAGACGTATTAGTAGAAAATATTGAAGGGTTGTCTAAATAATATTTTCCATTCCACTACATTATTTATATGTTGTAAATAAATAACATGTAACAATTCATTCCACTATTGTTTATTCTTTATTAATCAATGGTTAAGATTTTGATATTGAACTAGCTAAGAATTTTCTTCCTTTTGTGAAATTGTGTGTTCTATAATGTTTCTTTTCCATTTTCTATGTATAGCATATAAAGTGTGTCTAAGGGAGTAGGAAGATTGGAAATTCTTGTGATCCTTGAACTATGTTACAAGGCATAAACCCAATGGAGAAAGGTGGGTGCATCCCCATGAAGGGGCCACAAATACCAAAGTTGGTACTAGCTAGTGCCTTGAGCTAGAAAATTTCCTTTACCCTTGTATTAACAATGAATCTTGAGAGGATTTTGATATTACCTTTTTAATATTTATATCATTTAATATTGATGGATAAAATTCATGAGAAGTGAGTCTGGATGTCCTTGCAAGGTGGTTGTTGATTAGTGGAAGCTATCATGGCCATTATGTCAGGCCAGATGGTCGCACTCCCCTGATCATGAGCACAATTGTGATAAAGATGGAAGAATTCATATTCTATATTGATTGTTTAGTAGTGATGGTTAGTGGGCTCATTCGTAGAAGCTTCTATTTCTCTAACACTTTCTATAGAGTTGTTAGATTCAATTTCCAAAGGTTTTAATTACTCTATAGAGTTGAGTTCTAAGAGAGTTGTGATTCAAAGTTTTAAGTATAACAACTATAACACTTGAATGAAGACAAGCATAGTAGAGTTATCAGGCTCCGTTATAAGCTTACCTGAATATAATCCTAACTTTATATAATCTGACTCCAATAGGTTGTGAGTGGAGGTAGATCAACATAGACACTCGAAGAAATCCACATGATTATTTCCATACTCATTATGAGAGAGAAAGTACAAATGCTTCTCAATGATTGTTTCCTGGGATTTTACAGTGTATTTCCTATTCCTTGATTTATCAAGTTCAAATGGTTGATCTGAATCATATCCTATAGAATATTTGTTGGATTATTTATTATTTTCTCTATCATGTTTGAGAAGGCACCAGAAAATGGTTCTTGGAATTATACCTTCATACATCTTAATCATACAGTTAGCATGATGTATCTAAACTAACCACTAGAAGATGCGCTACTAACATTGAGATGGGTAGCTTTGTTGGCTCCACATTTGCATCCTGCATAGAGCTCCCACCTTCAATGAAATTATCATGAGAGGGAATGAGGCTACCCTATATTTGGCATCTCAAGATAGTATCATTCAGAGTAAGAGGATGTTAATGCCTAGAAAGGAGGACAATTTTCTAGCAAAATGGAAGTTGCTCAAGGATCAAGTGTTTGATGCTCAAATTATTTCCCTTTACACGTGTGGATGATTTTATTAGTTCAAAGTGTATATTATGTATTGGGAATCATTCCTTCTTTTTTCTAGTTCTAAATAGTATGTTTAATCAATAGTTTATGTCAGTCCGCTATGCCATTTAACCCAAAGTTGATCAGTAAACTATCATACATGTTTCAACCTATCCACATGCCACATTCCAACACAGGAAGAAGGTATAGGATGATATGTTACTAAGGTGATTCAGTGAGTAAGGGCCATTCCCAATAGCCAATACTTTATGCCAAGAGTTGATCTCCAGGAGGTGTCAATTCCATACTACCTATACCTCAGTCCCTATACCCCAGATAAACTCATTACCCACCAAACCTGGAGGTTGACATAGGGAGAAACCTAATCACAGGGGCTACTCAGATGGGCTACCGGTTAGTGAAAGCAACCTTAGTCAATATTCTTCACTAATTAAATTACTACTTTAGGGGTCACAAAGCAAATTCTATGTTGAAAAGGTCCATTAATTCCAAGGATGTAAATTCAGGGGACAAACAAGGGTTATAGATAAGTCTAGGGTGAAGAGTGTGCTACGAATTATGGTAATGTGACTCAACTATAAAGCACGGTGGTAAGCTTTGTGGACAATTGGATTATGTCAATTCGATAAGCTTGTTGATTAAGGTATGCTAGTTCTTATATTCCTTCTACACTTTTCTTTGTATAATTTTTTGTATACTTTTTATTACAGTATTGTAGCACTTGTAGAGTTTTTTCAATCCAACTAAGGCTTTTCTAACTTTGAGTCTGAGGTTTTGCTGGTTTAGGGCTTAAAACGCTAGTGCTAATCCTTTCTATATCCCATATTATCTCTAATGAATGGTCATGCTTATTACATGCTATGAGCACCGTGTATTATAGGAAAGGGAATATTTGTCTCACTTCATAGTTCATGGTAAAGCTATCTATAGATATCACAATAGCTAACTCTCTACACCAATCCCTCATTACAGTTTGACTTATATAAGGATTGAAAATGATAGTTTGGAAATACACTTATTATTTCTATTTTGATGGAGCAGTTTAGAGGCCCAACCTATTAGTGAAGCCAGGAAGATGATCAGTAGGGTAGGCGACATATATTAACCCTTTACCTTACCCCTTATGATACAAGTTAGACCAGCCATACATACATCTATTTTCTTAGCCTTAACGAAACAACCTTATTTATGGATGGAGTATTGGCCCTTACTGATCATTTTCTTCAGCTAGGAGAAGGTAGCTTCTATTTTATCACTATTCATAATTGAAATTGTTCATTTTCGAAACTGTTCCAATTTAAGATTTTGATCCTTTCCATTTTCATTTTTTTCTCAGATTTTGTATGAGATTTCTTTTAGTATTTGGGTTCCTTGGTTGCCCCACCATATATATGTGGTTTGGATGCTATCATAACATAATCTTGGAATGTTATATGAGGTTCAGATGCTGTTAGAAAATAATCTTGGAACACTACAATTTTCCTGTAAGTGTGCTTTGAAACATTGGTTTTTCTTTTCCAGGTTGTTAATGAAAATAAACAATCCAATTGGTGCCATTATTTAGATTATGTATTGAAATCCAAGTGGTCTAGTAATGATGGATTCATTGCTTTCCAAGTACCAAGGCAATCTAAATTTTTCTTCCTCTTGTGTAGTTATGTGTTCTATATTGTTTCTTCTTCATTCACTCTGTCTAGCATATAAAGTGTGTCTAAGGTAGTAGGCAGATGGGCAAGTCTTCTGATGCTTCAACTATGTTACCAAGTAGAAACCTAAGGGAGAAGGGTGGATGCATCCCCACAAAGAGGTCGCATATACCAAAGCTGGTCTTAGCTAGTGCCTTGAGCTAGAAAATTGCCTTTACCTTTCTATTAACAATGCATCTGGAGAGGAAGCTAGCCTTGGCTATTGCCTTGAGCTAGAAAATTTCCTTTACCCTTGTATTAAAAGCATCTGGAGATGATTTTGTATATTTTTAGAATCTCTGGTAGGAATTTGTTGCTCCGCAAAATTTCTTGTCCTTTAAGAAACTAAAAATGAAAGATTTTTTTAAGATGCCTTAATAAAAAGTTAATTTTAATCTTCTAAATTAAAGCTTATGAAGTTCTTATAGTACACTAACTTTGTTCTATTCTCAAACTATCAATTACATTACAACTTTGCATTAATTTTAATTATTATAGTACTTTCAGTAGTCTCAATAGTTTAGAGATACCTCCCATGACTATCATTTAATGGTTAAGCCAAGAATCAATGCCCCTACTTCACCCTCTCTTATGTCTTGTTGATCTTCAATGATATTTGAAGCAATCCTAGGAATCTTTTTAGCGTTCATGTTCATTTTTTTGTCCTTGTAATTAATTAGCTAACCATATTCTTATTATTAATGCATGAAAGCCCATACTCTAAGAGAATATTTGGGTATGGAATATTGTTTTATAATTTAAGGTTTTATTAATTATAAAAAAATTCTAGATTTGATTGATTTTCTCTAAATTCATTTAAAAACATGACAAATTCCAACGTTATAATGATAGAAGATCAAGCAATGAAAGCCCAACCTCTAAAAGAATATTTGGATATGGAATATTGTTTTATATTTAAGATTTTATTAATTGTAAAAAACGTCTAGGTTTGATTGATTTTCTCCAAATTTCTTTGAAAATGTAACAACTTCCAACGTTATAATGATATAAGATAAATATCATAATAAACATATTAAAAAAGGATATTCTTTTCTTCCCAAAACCATAGATTTATTTTGCCACAATTGTTCTCAAGGCTAAAATAGAGCTTTCAATCTCCATTAATCATTCTTTCCATATTATAGCTCAAGTTGAGCTTTTCATATAGGCGAACTTCAATATATTTGTACAAAATAATTTCCTCCTTGATTTTATTGTTATACACAAACTTAGGGTACAAGACGTGCATAGATTTTTTGATCATCTTGTCAATTCACTAACATTACAAAGCTAGTGTAAAGAATATTTAAAGATTCTTAGTTGTTTTTCAAAATTGGAGGGGATCCTTTATAAATGAATAATCACATATGCATAAAGAAGAATGATGATTATTCTACTGAAGGTAGCTCCAACACAACTTGATTTCTCTAACTGCACTTCTAACTCGTCAATATTGAGCCCAAATAGAGTAAGGCATAAATGACATCCTTGATTAACCTCTAGATTACAATAGGTTTCTATTAATCAAAATTCACTGTTCTTGAAATTAGCATACAACCTTATTACAAATAATCATAATCCAAAAGAAGCCTTTAGATCTTCCATTATAATGTCAAAAGTTTTCCTAAAGTCAACAAAACAAAACAAAAGATCATTTTGTTTTTTCCACATGCTTTTATGAAAATCGTAAGAGTAATCAAGTAGTTTAATGTTAGATGATAGCTTTAAACACTTACTCGACCTTCATCCTCACTGTGGCTTTCCAACGAAAGTAGTATTCTAAACACTAATTTAATACACATTGACTAAAAGAGAGATAGTCATGTCATCTGATAATTAGATGGATATTTATACTGACTTTTTAATCAAAACATAACCCCATCTATTCTATACCATGATCCATGTAGGTCCTTTACAGAACAAATATAATGCCCAAAAAAGGAGGCATTTAACATCTCGACGTGCACAAAAACAACATAAAGCTTATATATATATATATATATATATATATGCAAACCATTTCCCTTTCCACACACGTAAGGTGACAAATCCAGTGTTTCAAGGAATCTTACCCTCTTGTTCAACTTGCCAAACCTCCCACTCTCAATATTCATAAAATATTCTTGTAATAACTAAAGAGTAAAGTCCATAAAAAATTCATGAACTGTATGAATGAGGATAACATTAGGACCATGTGCAAACATGGATTAAGTTATGGTGGCAAATAGAACCTGGTATCATTTCAATGCAATAGTAATAATATTAGGAGCTTGATGGACAATAAGTTTCTTCAATTCCTTCACGTAGGAATCGCATTTGAAATCATAGTAAGTTAATAAAAATTACCATTTTTCAATGAATAAAAGGATTTGCATACATTTCTCAGTTTCGTAATCACAGTTTCCCTAGAACTGAGATTTTTTCATTTGTGACCTTTCATTGTCATAGGCCATTTCGTAGTAGCTCTAGATTCAAAGAAATTTTTTCTATGGCTAAAATGACGTAGTGCATTTTACCCATTTATCTCTCCATTTCCCTTGGTAGTGAACATAATATCCCTCATCATCTTGTTGTCTGGCCTTTCCTGCCCGATCTTCTAGCTACTACATTAATGATAGCAAACATATTGACATCCTCTTCATCCATTTTCCTCGATCATTTAGGAAAATCAATAGTCTTTGTACTAAGCTCATAAACTATCAACGAAGAAAAGTGTGTGGCCATTATAGGGATCACCTTGCACTGGGATTTAGAGGTAGACATGATTTTTAGGTTTCTTCCCTGTAATAGTTATTGTTTTTCTTAATGAATGACAAGATTTTTGTCCTAGTTATGGTCGTCAAATGTATAAAGTTCTTTTAAGTTTTTTTTCCCCATTTTTTTGTAACTATTATGTACTGCTTATTGCTCATTTCCTTCATGGCTCAAGGTTATCCTATTTTTATGTCTGAAAATATTTTTACATTTCTTATGAACACATTAAACCCAACTATCTTGTTCCACACTGATATGCTTTTAATTTTGTTGAAAAATTAAGTGAACTATAGCATATTGGGCCCTTTGTCAATCTTGATGTTATGGTTCAAATTTTTCCCTTTATGTTGACTTAAATTACTAGCGCTCTAGGCAGTGTAATAGATATGATGTTGTTCACTAATATGTGAATATCACACATGGAATTAGGCTTGGGTCGGGGTAAGGTTGAATTTAATGAGTGTCACAATACTTTATTTGCAATCTTAAATTTCCCAGCGACCTTAAACATCCTGAGAAAACTAAATGAGGAATTCTAGGAAACAAAATGCCCAAGTTAGGCATAGATATTAGGTTTTTGGAAAATGTTTTCTTCCTCCCTCTTAGCATGCAATATTTATTCAAAATAGTAATGACCTATTGGAGTTTGAGATATTTTATTCCCCTTGTTGTGTTGATTGAATTTCTATCACTATTTGAAGGAAATCATTTGAAACATTTTATATACATCGCTGATAAACTTCAGTTTTGAACATGTTATTGCTTCAATTTCATCGCTCAAGGTTACCCTATTTATATGTCTGAAAATAGTTTTACATTTCTTTTGAAAAAATTATACCCAACTATCTTGTTCCACACTGACATGCTTTTAATTTTGTTGAACATTTAAGTTAACTGTAGTATATTTGGCCTTTTGTCAATCTCGATGCTAAGGTTCAAATTTTTCCCTTTACGTTGACTTAAATTATCGACACCCTAAGCAATGTAATAGATAGGATGTTGTTCACTGGTATATGAATATCATACATGACATTAGTCTTGGGTTGGGGAAAGTCTATCTTTAATGAGTGTCACAATACTTTATCTGCAATTTTAAATTTCCCAACGACCTTAAACATCCTGAGAAAACTAAATGAGGAATTATAGGAAACAAAATGCCCAAGTTAAACATAGAGATTAGGGCTTGGGACAATGTTTTCTTCCTCCCTCTTAGCATGCAATATTTATTTAGAATAGTAATGAGCTATTGGAGTTTGATATAGTTTATTCCCCTTGTTGTGTTGATTGAATTTCTATCAATATTTGAAGGAACTCATTTGAAACATTTTATATACATCGATGGTAAACATCAGTTTTGAACATATTATTGCTTCACTTTCATATCAACTTCAAAAGAACAACAATGAAGCTCCCCATTTTAACCATCGATGGGAAATTCATGGAAATGACTATGTGCATTGTGGGACCCTTTGAATGCTAATTAATTGATTTTTCATGGGGTTCTCAAGTTCCCGGTCTCAACCTTTCAAATTGAAAATTGGCCAAATGGGTGATTGATTGAGCTATTTACATTCCTTTCTTGAATTGCTTCATTCTCTACGGAAAATTTCTCTCATTGAATTATTTATAGTGAGCGTAGAATATGGAGTGAGATTAGGATTCATGTTTACAAGTGATCACTTTTTTTTTGTTTATGGCTAGTGTCCTCCTTTAAGTAGCTTGAGTTTGTTAGGTTCCAACTGTAACCCTCATATTTATGTAATAGGATCGAGTCATAGTTATAGTTAAGTAAAGAGTCAATAAAGCCCATACTAATAATTGTAAGTGGTTGACCCGCATTTAATGAAGGGACCACAGTTAGTTGCAAATTGGCCATGGTATTACATAGATGGTATTGATAAGAACCATGGTATTACCCCATGGTATTCCATATATGAATCCTATATAAAGGATAGAGACTCTGCTCAAGGAGCATCATGTCTTATTTTGTAATCGAACTTAGCTCTATTGGAGGTTGTCCCGTCAAAGAGGCAAGTGAACATTACTTTCTGAATAATAAAATACTTGTTGTTATTTCATATTGTTCTGTGTTCTGGGTATATTTGTTCACATATTTGGTATTTTGGTATCTTCTTGCAGGTCAAGAGCATAACGAGTGGTATCAGAGCACTTTCCATGGCATGTGGGATCTCCATTTTTTAGCATTCTTTTTTTTGGCTAGAGACGTGTTCTGGCATCTTTAAACCAAAGGATCTATCGTTGAGTGCATAAACCTGTGGATTTGGGGAGGCATGCACACAAGAAATACAAGAGTTGGTCACGCTTGTTCGACTCCCTTGTAACTCCTGTGGGTACCTCTTCGAGTAGTAGCGCATTTGACAGAACCGCGCATGCACTGTCTTCCAAGTACCCTCTGGGTATATCGGAAGCCCTATAGGCTCCCTTGAAACCTTTCCATAGATAAACCATTGTCCATCTTGCTGCTACAATACGCAGAGAACAACACTCAGGGAGATTCCTCGAACGTATGATAGGGTAGTCGGGTTGTACAGCTAAGGGTACGGTTGATCGTCCTTGGTTAGTGGCCTGAACGATTGGGCCAAGTACTGTTGTCAGACCCTTATGTATATTGCGATCTATAGCACCTGACACCTTATATATCTCTAGATCACACATCCTCTTTGCTAGATCAGATCTCACAGGTGGGGTTTTGTCGCAACAACAGTAATCAGTTCGCCATTTAGACTTATCAAATCCATCAAATCCGCCATCTAGATCTAGCAGTTTGGGCTCTGTAGCCGTCGCAATAATTAGATCTGCCATTCAAATCTGTCTATTTGTGTGGGCTCCTATACCTGGGCATGATTCTCGTAGGATATTGGGTAGAATTGAGTTTTCTGGGATTTGTCTACTGCAGTATTCCTAAGCGAGGAGTAAAACTCCTTTTGGAGTAAAAATAAAATAAAATAAAAAAGTATGAGACCTCCTGGGACACTTATAGGAGACTTAGCCCATAAGAATTAGGACAACGATCTAAGCAAGGTGGTACCATTCAATTGTTGGCATCAATTTTTTTTTACGGTGGTCCCAAATTTTAAGTGCACCAGATCAGTGCATGGTACAAACTAGAGCTCAAGTTATGGCCAATGAGAATATTGACAACCTTGAAACAAAGTTGGACAAAGTACTGTCATCGCTCCAATCTTTAGTGGACTCATTCACAAAGGGAAAGTCAAAGGAATGAGCGGAGGCATATATTTTCGATGAAACTGTTGAGGGTGAGTCTAGACATTCTCTTCACCTCTTTGGCAACCAACAACAACCCCAAATGTGACCACCCAAGCTAGAGATGTATAAATTTGATGGTTCTCATACGACCACATGGCTAGCACAAATGGAGAAATATTTCACATTGAATCACATCAGAGATGATGCGACTCAACTTAGTGTGGGTAGCATGTAGTTGGACAATGAAAGATGACAATGGTGGCAGTGGCATCACCGTTGCTATGGAAGGCCAGTGCCTTGGCAAACATTCGCCAAATCTCTCACAAATCGCTTTGACAATGAATCCAACTTTTTGGGTCATCTCACTAAGGTCCGATAGATAGGGATAGTGAATGAATATATTACATCCTTTGAAGCCTTAGCTTTCCGCACAGGAGCTCTAAACGAGCAGTTCTACTTGGAATGTTTTGTCACTAGTATCAAAGAATCCATACAAGCCCACGTCTAAAACACCCTATCTCATGGCTGGATGCTTGCAGGATCGCTCATGAAGTGGAACATGTGTTAGCAGCCTAATACAATCAACCAAATTTCTTAGGAAAGGGTTGGACCCCGAGGCTCAAAGCACTACCCAAACACTCAAGGTCCAAATGGTGTCACCAACAAAAATGACGGAAAGAAGAAAGCAAGGCTTGTGTTACTATTGTGATGAGAAATACTCCCCCGGGCATAAATGCAAGGAAACTAAATTCTTTCAAATTGATGCTACTAATCACAGTTCATCGGAGGAGGCCCCACCATTTGCGGGACCTGAGGAGGAAGATGAAGACAACCAACCAGACAATGTACCTAAAGAACTAGCTATCTCATTGCATGCCTTGGCCGGGATTTCTTCTTCCCAAACTCTCAAAATTAGAGGTTTTATTAAGCATCGGTCAGTAGTAGTCTTGATTGACAGTGGCAGTACACATAACGTTATCCATCAAAGAGTCACAAAAGCTATGCATTGTTTTGTCAGAGAAGTATCTAACTTCCAAGTCCAAATTGTTGGTGGGGGGACCATGAAATGTGAAGGCCACTATGAAAATGTCAAACTTCAAATGGGGGATTATCAGTTAAAGAAAAAAATGTTTGGCATACACATGTGAGGGTGTGACATTGTACGGGGGGCTGAATGGCTCCGCACACTTGGCCTAATCGCAATGGATTTCTAGGAGTTATATTTGAGCTTTAAGAAGAACAACCACACACATACCATCCACGAACTCCAAGCACATGATCCCTCAATCATCAGCTCACATAGGATGGAAAATTTTTTTAAAAAGGGCCACCATGGATTTATAGCACAATTTAATGCCATCAAGGCCTTCAAACCCACTTCTCTTCAGATTCTTCCTGAGATGCAACAGATCATAAACAATGATCTTCTAGTCTTTGAAAAGCCTCATGAGCTTCCACCTTCGAGAGGGGAACATGATCATAGCATTACTTTGGTCCTAAGTGCCCACCCACCAATTGTGCGCCCATATAGATATCTATTTGCCCAAAATAATGAAATTGAAAAAATAATCAAGGAACTCTTGGAAGCCGACATCAGTCATCCTAGCATTATTCCTTATTCATCACTCATGGTGATGGTGCTCAAGAAAAATAGGGAATGGCATATGTTATAGACATTTTTTGGCACTAAAAACCCAATCATACATGTCCATAAACCAAGGGCTTCTCAGTCCCTAAGAGTGTTGCTTCACACACTAAAATAACAAGGTCAGCTCATTACATCATCTCCCAGAAGTTTTCCATTGAAAACTGCTTAGAACTAGTCAAAACTTGACCATACAGACTACCGAGTGCAGAGGGTGAGATACATCTCACCTGTTCAGTGTAAAGGGTGTGATGCGTACTAAAGATCCCTTCTATAAGGTGCGATGGGCGAGAGTAGACAAATGGCAGAGACAGTTTGCAAGGTGGATGATCATGGAATCTTCCAGAAACTTCTCGTGTGAAACTTGCCTCTCTAAATTCATCCAAGGATGAGTAAGAGATCATCAATCTCTAGGTGGAATCAAGAACTATCAGAGAGAGGACACTAATCAAAATCCCAGAAGCTGAATCACCCCGCTACAATCATTTATATATGGATCCCTCATCCTAGAGATCTAGGGGCTGGAAACTTGTACCTTGTAAGGAATTTCTGTTGGTTTCCTGGTGTAATATCATAGTGTTGGGTGATCTAAGATTTTCATGAGGTGAAGAAGGGCTTTCATGCTGAGAGAATGACACTGGGTCAGAACAATTGGCTGTAACCCTCTTTGCTATTCTTGATATTAATAAAGCTATTGAAGTTTTCCTCCACATTTTTGTATGTTTGATGATATATGCATTTGTGTGGTCAATGCATATCTGGTCCTGTATTATTTATGATTGTAGATCTTTGTTCTTCGATAGTATTATGTTGCTTTGATTCCACAGGCGCTCTTTGAAGCTAGGTAGATGAAGAAGGAGCGGTGAAGATCTATCAGAAGGGAGAGGAACCAAGCGCAAGATTGAGGTTGGTGTCCTTTGTTCCCCTCTTATCTACTTCTCATAAAGGAAAGTGAAAGTGGTTTTAGCTTGTTTGTTTCTAAGATATCTAACAATATTAGTGGGACTAGCAGCTCCGAGTGGACACTAGATTTCCTGATAACAAAATGGCGACTCCACTGGGGATATAATAGATTGTTTGCTTGTCTATATTTGTTTGTTTTATAAACTTACAGACAAAGCCTGAAGTCGAGCTAGCTAGCCTTCAAACTGCATTTGCTATCCAAGTGCAAAGTAGATCAATGCTGCTTCAGTCTATCTCTGCATTTTGTTTATAAACTAAACAATCGATTTGAAAAAATTCCAATTGCCCTGGTGGTGGCTCTAGTAACCTCATTAGATCAGCCCTTGTGATTTATATTTACTGAACATCACGTGCTCAGCCTAAATCCCTGAACTGAGCTGCAAACTGTGACCAAGAACCAAGTTGAAGTCTCGTCCCTGGACTATCGTACATTCTACTATTGGGAATCTGGATGGATCGCACCTCCCATGTGTAGTAGGTGTGTTGCATCACACTTTCCCTGTGTTACAGGTGCGCTGATCAGACAAGACCTCTTCTGCTTCCATATTTCGATTTTTTGTTCACTCTCTTTAGCTTTTTTCAAGAGTTTTGTTGTCTATGATCAGTACACCTCTATGGAAACCCCCTTCCTTTCCATCATTTTTCCTCCATTGTGCAAATAACTGTGAATGTTTTTATGTATTATGTGCCATTTTCAGTTCTCTTTTATAAAGAAGTAGCGCAATCATATTGTTGTTTCTTAATTTGGAAGTGTCACAAGTGTTGTTTTCAGTCATAGAAGAGAATCCTATTTTTCTGGATGGTCGATTATACCGTTACTCTTGTATTTGATTTGAATTAGTAGTTTTTCAAGTGTCAAAAACAATTTTCAATTCGAAATCGCAAAGTGTCGTCATTATCCCTTTCGTATTTTGAGGAAAAATTGTTAGTACTGTCACTTTGAAAAGATAATTCAAATTTGTACTTAGCATTCTTCTTGTCATTCACACATTAAGAAGGCTGAAAACAAATACATGCATGTGCATTTGCATTTGGACTGCTTGTTGGTTTGATTTAGGACAGTGCATCTAGTGTGTGTTCTATGCTCTATGTTGAAATAATCTCATTTCTCTTTCCTTAGTAGCTAGGATTTTCATTGCAAAAAGAAGATTAAACGATTGTTTATCATCTTAGCTTGTATTTTAGGAATTATATATCTACATCACGCAGTGAACCTGAAAGGAAAATTCCTTAAGCAAGATCAACTGTAAAATAAATTCAATGAACATAAAAACGCTTTGGAACCTAATGCACAACATTTAGAAGTCTAGGCTAGAGACGTATTCTGGCGTCGTAAAGCCTGATAACTATCACTTTCATTGCTAGTTGGGCGATTCCTCCTCTTTGAGACGACAAGTGCCAGTACAGAATTGTGCTCCCATGTACCATCGAGTATATATTGGGATACCACAATAGGCTATATCCTTTATCCTTAGGAAGTCATGTCTGCCACCCTATCGATCACAATGCACTAAACACAACATTCAGGAAGATTGACTGTCGGACCATAAAAAGTATTCTGCAGTTTTTTGATTGGTTGGGAAATCCCTCTGTCTAGATTTCTAGATTAGTCTCTTTCGTTCCTTTTTAGACTTCTTAAAGGAAAAGGTCCATCTGAGCACTTGTCACTTCAGGCTCATTAAAAATCGAAGATGACTAGAGTCATCTTTTGTTTTTTCTCGACTCTTAAAAATTGAAAAAACAAGTTGTGTCAAAGCTTCTAAAATTCATTAATTCATAATCATTTTCCCCTATTATTTTGAGTTGATCGAGTAATCCGCAATCGTGGAAGAAAGTCAATCAAAACCCCATCGTTCGTGGAGGCTTATGAGTCAACCGTCGTTCACTCTGGAAACAAAACTATTCTGAATGAAACGAACTCATTTGACCGGATCAAAGTCTCCTAGGTTGGTTAGAGCAAGTACTTTGACGTCCTTAGAGACTTTGGTTAATCTGAACATTTCTGGTATCCCTGCCTCTACAGAAGAAATTCCGCAGCCACAAAAGGGCATTACAATTGATCCTAGTGTGAAGGTAAACACTTCTGCTCTTGAACCAGCTCCATCTACAGCTGATTTGGAAGGTGTCACACCCCAAACATCAGTCGCTGTAGAACCTATACCTTCTTCAGCACCAGAAACATTTTACGGACCTGACGATCTACCTCTTCCGCTTGGATTGATTGCCATAGAAGAGATTGTAGAGGATCCTCCATCTAACGCTCCATCACAATTTGGAGCTAGGATCACCCTATATCCTTCTTCATCTTAAGTTAGTCTCCCGCCATTAGAAGTTCTTGAATAATTGTTGAGGAATCTTTTCGATAGACTAAATATGTCTGAACAACCGTCGACATCTAGGACTATGTCATCCAAGTAGTGGTAGAACTTCCTGCTACTACTCTGACAATTTTCACCAGCGTGCCATCTGTCCCAACTAGCTCTCAATCACTGGATGGAGTCCATCCAGGGACTCTTTCGATAGTATGGACTATTCCCATTTTTTCATCCAAAATAATATCTGGAATCTCTTATGTTGAGTCTCAACAAATTGATCCTTCACAGTGTCAATTTGGGCAATCCAGTACCCAAGGGAAAATCATTCCTTTGAGCACCGGATTACCACCATATGGAGGGCATTATACCCTTTCATTGTCTCCTCTAGGAGAACAACCATACGAGAGTTCACAACAGAATTTAGGGTATGTTGGAATTACATCTAGTGGATGGGTGCCAGTACTGCCTCAACAACCAAGAGTTGTATACTCGATGCAACAAAGTTTACATGTGTCAAATATCCCCACTACGCCAGCTATTGTGAAGATGTCACAAGTGCAAGCATTGCCTATTGTATGCCAACCTCAAGTTTCTCAAGTCGTAATACAACAACCTCTTGTCCCTGCAACGCAACCACAATCACCGATTAGTGGAATGACCCAGGTTCAAACGGGGACCATTACCCCTCATCTTCATCAAACAGACAGTACTAGAAGACAGCTCATGGCTTCACAACCATGGATAGTACAATACCAACAACCACAATTCCAACAAGCTTACCAAGGATATGAGAAATGAGTCTTTGCAAGTAATGGGCAGCCATATATTCAAAATGGTCAACATCGATCATATCATAATGGTCATGCCCATCAACCTTACCAAAGTTACCAGCATCAAATGCATTATGCTGGTATGCAAAGCATACAGTATGATGGTATTATTCTTGTATCTTACTACAATACAATTCGCATGGTGTGAGAAAGGGACTTGGCGTCGAACACCACGCAAAATCTTTCGGTCAAAGGCCATTGATGTAAATAAAGAAGGCCCGTACGGTTTCAATTCAAAATGCAAATGAAGAACTTCTCGCCTCGGAAGTAAATGCTGTGTCGACTGACAAAGGCAAAGAACCCAACCAACCAGGAGGGAAGAAGAAAAAGAAATGGAAGAAGAAGAAACAAGAGGAGTTGTCTCCTGAAAAATCTTCTGCAAACCCTTATGGGCAAAGGAAACCTCCTTTGGGGTGTTAGATATGCGATGAGGATCATCAGACAAGAGATTGTCCACATAAAGCTGAGATTAAGAAATTATTTAAGAATTCAAAAACTTCAACGGTATTGACTGATCCGTTGCCAAGAACCAAACCCAGGAACCAATCTAGTTGCCAGTGATAATGATTCCCAATCCCAAGTGCTAATGTTTTCTGTTTCGAAGTAGAAAAATGATGCTTTGATATCAACAAGAAATAAAGATTACAGGAATCCACAACTGTCGAACAACAAGGCTAATGATCAACCTAGTAGTTTGACAACAACATCAACCAAAGTTGTGCCACCCATCATTCCTGAGCTAACGATAAAGACGCCAAAGGGAGTAGTACACAAATCAAAATTTAATCCTAATGCTAGAGCAACACAACATTATAATATAGTGGAGGATCTGGCCCAATCGCCATCAGCTATGTCGACACTTGAGGTACTGCAAAATTTTCCCTCCCAAAAGTAGGCTTTATTATCAGCAATAGGTGGGATTGACCGAACGGATTGCAATCTTGTGGCCTTTAATCACAAAGGATATGACCCTTAGTTACCAGCTCAACTAGCTTTCCTTATTCAAGGGAAATCCCTCAACAAAACTGTTCATCGAACATTTATTGATGAGGGGGCATCTACATGTATTATGTCGATGAGTTGCTGGAAAGCTTTAGGATCTCCACCCTTTTCGAGATCGTCGATGATGCTAAAAGAATTTGATGGACGAACATACACCCGATATGGGATATTGAGTAACTTGCAAGTCGAACTGGGGGCCAAGACAGTAGAAATTTATGTCGAAGTAATCGATGGAAACCTCGATTACAACATCCTATTGGAAAGGCCCTGGATATATGCTATGCTTGCGGTTGTGTCGACATACTACAAAAATATTGCATTTCCTTTACAAGGAGAAATTACAATCGTTGACCAACAAACGTTTCTCTCCAACAGTTCACAAGTTACGGGAAGCATTCCAATGATCCACGGAAGCTCTCAGTCGCTTCAAAATATCAGAGTAGGCCTACTAAAAGACCCTACATTTATGGCTACTTTTTTCCTACCACCTCCAAACAATATGGCGGAAGTGACCATGGTGGGAAGCTGAAACATGATATCTTCTAGATTCAGAAGATTTTTGAACATTTTGTCAGCATGGATCATCTCTCTAATAGAAATATTGTAGCAATCAATGCTCTTGGCCTAGGGGGCAAACTCAAATCAACGCCCATCGAGTGTTTGGATAGATAGGTCTAAGAAATATGGCACCTCTTCAAATCCTTGGTCACATGTAGATTCTACAGACGAAGGAATCATTCAATCAATGATGATAGGAGAGGCACCATGGGAAGATTACCACCATCATTCCCATCTTCCGAATTACCACGAAGATTATTCCAACGACCTTAATCATCCTTCAGTTTTTATTTTCTATCAAATACTGTAAATATGGTGGATTCCAAGGACAATTCTTATCTCGTGTCGACCTTGTTAAAAAATGAAAGGAGTACTGAGGATAGTTCTTTTACTGTGTCAACCTCATTAAAAAATGAAACAACTCCCTTTCCAAGTCGAGTCTTTGATTACGATCTCATAAAATCCAAGTCGAGTTTTTTGAAGATCTCGAAGGTAAACCTTCATTCCAACCACCGTGTTGAATGCAATGAAGCTTGGGGGGCATGCACCTTGATTTGCGTTATTATTCTGGGGGCATGCTAACTTATCATGAGCAGTGTTACCACAGGGTTCAAGCTCGTTAAAAAATAAATCCGCCACAAGCAGTGTTACCGCAGGGTTCAAGCTCGTTAAAAAATAAACCCGACATGAGCAGTTTTACGCAAAGTTCAAGCTCGTTAAAAATTAAACCTACGAAATGAGAAAATGTTTCCCCCAGAGTTTAAGCTCATTAAAAAATGAACCACCCTCTGGTAAGTAACCATTGTGAATGCATTATCATCAGGTTTTGAGCCTTGGTCGTGTTCTCATCATCACCTCCACTCTGTTTTAGCCAATCATATGCCTCCATTTGATTGTTTACCCTTTTTGAGGAACATCTGTGATGAGTGATTCTATTAGCCATCCTAGTGACACTGTCGTGATTGGAAAATTCGAAACATTACCTAGAATCAGCTGCTACCTGAAATTATCGCTCATTCCTCAAAAAATGAGTCTCCTTTAAGCTCTTTTCATCTGACTCGTAAAATATGAAAAGATTGCCGAACGATTGGCCACTCTAGCTCGTTAAAGCTATTGTAAGTGCTATACCTCCTCTAGATTTTAATCTTTTTGGACCTGATGGATTATTACATAAAAAAATCGAGCGCTCGTCTTGTTCGACTCGTTAAAACTGTCGAAAATTCATACCTTTCGTATTATTTTATACTTTTTCGGACATAAGGGATTATATGAAGAAAAGGGATTATTGGATTTTCCTTTCCATCCCTTTTCAGATGCTCTAAAATTGAAAAAGGACCAAGTTATCATTTTTGTTAAACTCGTTAAAATCAATAGCAACAAACTTGTCCATATAGATAAGAACAAGTTTCACTGTCATTAGGCTTGTTAAAACATAGCGACGGGTTCACCCGAAGGGCGAATTATAGAACAAGCACATGTTATCCTCCTCAAGCTTGATAAAAATAAAAAGGTACTCGTCGGCAATGACTGGGGAAAAGTGGGAAGAAAACTTGAAGAAACTTTATTGGTAGCAAGTCGCTCTTGAACATGACACTTTCACTCCACGTCTTAGTCGGGTTGGGTTATTTCGTTCACTGGTCATATCACCATTGTTCCATCGTACCATCCATATTTCAGGTTAATGCTACCAGTCCATTTCAGTGTCGCCGGTATGTTCAAGAGAATTCACTCAGAGAATTCACCTATGCCTTGTCTGCTGCAATACATTCACACTCCATTCTTTCATGACCGCCACCCTGAACCTTGTATCATCAGATCGTTTTCACCTCCAAAATCATTTTCTCCGTCTCGTGTCATAGATGTGGGATTCATTAAGGCCCTCCTACGACAGGTCACTTTTTGTTGACATAAGCTCATTATCCACGAAGTTGACCTAAGAACAACCTTTTAGTACTTTGAAGCTTGCATGCCTCAATGGCAAGTTTCTCACTTCCGGCGACAGGTTTACATCAATAGCCCTCGACAGAAAGATTTTTCATGGTGTTTGACGCCAAGTCCCTTTTTCACACCACGCGAATTGTACTGTAGTACCTTGAGGGTCATCATCATTATCAGCGATTCCTCTCATGCCTGTTAACAACTTACATCATTGGTTGATAATCAGGTGATGTCTTTCCATGTTCGACTCCAGAACATCTTTCACATGGATCGACTTGTACTCCGAGTGAAGATTGAACTAGTTTGAAGACCTCAGATCTAGTTTAATCCATTCAGGTTGTGATATATTTAGGAATATAAAGACATCAAATGTACATCATTGCTAAACAGATGATCATCCGAATCAAAGGATGATGACTCCGTCTAAATCATCAGTTTTCTACATAGACGGTTGTCCGTCCTATGTACATGAAAATGAATTGATAAAGCTGAGCATGGGAATGCCCGCCTCATCTAGATCATGAAAACATATTGTGAAGATAATGTATTGTATTGTATCTTATTACAGGTCACCTTCCAGCTGGGAAAAACTTTGGATCCTCATGATAAAGCATTTCACCTGACATCAAAAGATTAATGACCTCATGCTTTAGGGGGCAACTGTTATAGACATTTTTGGGCACTGCAACTACAATAATACATGTCCATAAACCAAGGGCTTCTAAGTCCCTAAGAGTGTTGCATCACACCCTAAAGGAACAAGGTCAGCTCATTACATCATCTCCCAGAAGTTCTTCATGGAAAACTGCTCAGAACTAGTCAAAACTGGACCATACAGACTGCCTAGTGTAGAGGGTGTGATGCATCTCACCTTCTCAGTGTAAAGGGTGCAATGCATACTGAAAAGCCCTTCTGTAGGGTGTAATTAGCGAGAGTATAAAAATGGCAGAGACAATTTGCAAGGTGGATGAACATGGAATCTTCCAGAAACTTCTCCTGTGACACTTGCCTCTATGAATTCGCCCAGTGATGAGTAAGAGATCATCAATCTCCAAGTGGAATCAAGAACTATCAGAGAGAGGACACTAATCAAAATCCTAGAAGCTGAATCAGCCCCCTACAATCATCTATATATGGATCCCTCATCCCAGAGATCCAGGGGTTGGAATCTTGTATCTTGTAAGAAAGTGTTGTTGGTTTCCTGGTGTAATATCATAGTGTTGGGTGATCTAAGCTTTTCATGAGGTGAAGAAGGGCTTTCATGCTGAGAGGATAATGATGGGTCAGAGAAATTGGTTGTAATCCTCTTTTTGCTATTATTGATATTGATAAAGCCATTCAAGTTTTCCTCCAAATTCTTATATGTTTGATGATATATGCATTTGTGTGGTCAATACATATCTGGTCCTGTATTATTTATGATTGTAGATCTTTGTTCTTCGATAGTATTATGCTTCTTTGATTCCACAGGTTCTCTTTGAAGCTAGGTAGACAAAGAATGAGCAGCAAAGATATATCAGAAGGGAGAGGAACCAGGCGAGGAACCAAGCGCAAGACTGATGTTGGTGTCCTTTGTTCCCCTCTTATCTACTTCTCATAAAGGAAAGCAAAAGTGGTTTTAGCTTGTTTGTTTCTAAGACAGCTACCAATCTTAGTTGGACTAGTAGCTTCGAGTGGACACTAGATTTCTCGATAACAGCGTATGTGTCCAAACTTCAAGGCCCTCAACAAGTTGACAGTCAAATATAAATTCCCCATCCCAGTTGTCGATGATTTTCTGGATGGACTAAATGGGGCTCAATTCTTTACTAAGCTCAACCTTCGCTCGGGCTATCACCAAATTTGCATGGAAGAAGAAG
The DNA here is from genome assembly GCA_000404065.3 of Pinus taeda. Classification (NCBI taxonomy): domain Eukaryota; kingdom Viridiplantae; phylum Streptophyta; class Pinopsida; order Pinales; family Pinaceae; genus Pinus; species Pinus taeda. Next base: position 19,942 of record APFE031345564.1, on the reverse strand, counting down.
ACATTACAAAGACTACTTTTTGAACTAATGAAGGCCATTATGAGCTCCCGGTCATGCCATTTTGTCTTTGTAATGCTCCATCCACTTTTAAGACCCTTATGAACCACTTGCTCAAACCATATCTCAGAAAACTTGTCCTTTTTTTCGTTGATGACATCCTCGTCTACAACCGCACATGGGCCACACATCTTCAGCATGTAGATCTCCTCTTGCAACTGCTCTGGAAGCATAAATTATTTGTCGAGACATCCAAGTGCTCTTTTGGCATGTAAGAAGTTGAGTATTTGGACCACATTGTGGGGAGTGAAGGGGTTAGGGTGGACCCCAAAAAGATCTAGGCAATGCAAGATTGGTCTCAACCCAAGACCTTGAAGATCTTGAGAGGAATTTTGGGTCTCAAAGGCTATTATCACAAATTTATCTGCAATGATGGTCGCATTGCTTGACCCCTAACCCAACTCCTCAAGAAAAATTCATTTCTCTGGAATGATGAAGCACAACAAGCATTTATAGCTCTCAAACATGCCACGTGTTCCACTCATGTATTAGCACTACCCGACTTTACAGAAATTTTGTGATTGGATGTGATGCTTCAGGTACAGGTATTGGATTGGTCTTAATGTAGGAAGGTTGAGCCTTGGCCTCCACTAGTCAACAACTAAGTGGGACAAATTTTTGACAATCTTCCTATGAGAATGAGATGATGGCCATATTACATGCAGTAGATACCTAGCAACCATACTTATTGAGGCGGTGTTTCCAAATCCGCACAGACCATCAAATCCTTAAATATTTTTTGGAGCAACACCTATCCTCACCACAACAAAATAAATGGCTCGCCAAAATTCTAGGATATGATTATGAAATAACTTACAAGAAAGGGTGTGAAAATATTGTAGCAAATGCGTTATCACGACAATTTGAGGAGGAAAGCACCGTACTTGCAATTTCCCTTCCCATTCCAAAATGGATTGAAGAGGCTTGCAAAGAATTGTTTTCAGATCCATGGCTCCCCCAACTCATTAAACAAGTGTAGGCGGCTCCAAATTCAACAAAGGGCTACTCTTGGTAGGATGATATCCTTCGCTACAAGGACAAAATCGTGATATCACCAACATCCACCCTCAAAAGATGCATTTAGGCAGAGTTGCATTCATCTCTCACTATCGTCCATTCAGGCTTTCAGAAGACTTATGCCCGCACTCGATGTTCATTCTTTTGGACAGGCATGAAAAAGGATATTCTTACCTTTGTAGCTGAGTGTGATGTATGTCAGTTCCACAAAGGAGAACTAGTCAAATCCCCAGGCACATTACAACCATTACCCATCCTGGCTTCAATCTGGATGGAGGTTTCTATGGACTTCATTACGGGTCTTCCGATGTCAAGAAACAAGTTGGTCATCATGGTGGTGGTGGACGGAATCTCTAAGTATGCTCATTTTGTGCCCTACCCCACCCTTTTATACCAGCTTTGGTCGCTCAATCTTTCATGGATCAAATCTTCAAATTGCATGGCATGCCCACTTCCATTGTGTTCGATCGTGACCCAATCTTCACCAGTAACTTTTGGCAGGAACTCTTCAAGCTACAAGGTACCGAACTACATATCAACACTTCCTATCATCCACAAATTGATGGTCAAGCTGAAGTAGTCAGCAAATGTCTGGAGACCTACCTTAGGTGTTTCACTTCAGAAAAACAACATCTATGGGTATAGTGGTTACCTCTAGCCGAACAGTGGTATAACACCAACTATCATGCCACCACCAAAATGACCCCATATGAAGCATTTTATGATCAACTGCCTCCTTCACCTACTTCTTATATCAAGGGATGCTTGAAGGTACAATATGTAGATCAACTCCTACAGAACCGCACAACCATGCTGGCCCATCTCAGAGAGAATCTTCATTAAGCTCAAAACCGCATGAAGCAAAACGCAAATCAACATCGTTCAGAATGCCAATTTCAAGAAGGGGATCAGGTATTTTTGATGCTAAAATCATATAGGCAAACATTACTCAAAGATAAGGGTTGTCAGAAATTATCTCCAAAATTCTACGGACCGTATCAAGTAATTCAACACTTTGGAGAAGTCACCTATATTTACCACCTACTGCAAAAAGCCATCCAGTCTTCCATGTCTCATGCCTCAAGAAAGTGATTGGGAACCACTACCGAATTCAAACCAATCTACCTGAATTGGATGAAGAAGGGTCAATCTAGCTCCAACCTAAACAGTTTCTTGACACATGTGAATGGCACCTACGCGGCCACATGATCAAGGAAGTCCTCGTCAAGTGGAAAGACATCTTTCTAGAAGATGCGACCTAGGATCTAGCCACTATCTTTTAGCAGTTTCCACAGCTTCAGCTTTGAGGACAAGGCTATTCTTATGGGGAAGGGCATGTTAGGGTCTAATCCTAACTGATGCATTCACGTAATAGGATTGATCGATAGTTATAGTTAAGTAAAGAGTCAATAAAGTCCATATTAATAATTGTAAGTGGCTGACCCGCATTTAATGAAGGGACCATAGTTAGTTGCAAATGAGCCATGGTATTAGATAGATGGTATTAATAAGAACCATGGTATTTCCCCATGGTATTGCATGTATGAATCCTATATAAAGGATAGAGACTCCCCTCGAGGAGCATCATGTCTTATTTTGTAATCGAGCTCAACTCTATTGGAGGTTGCCCCCTCAAAGAAGCAAGTGAACATTGCTTTCTGAATAATAAAATACTTGTTGTTATTTCTTATTGTTCTGTGTTCTGGGTATATTTATTCACATATTTGGTATTCTGGTATCTTCTTGCAGGTCGAGAGCATAACAGAGTTGTTTCCATGGTCATAGGCAGCCTTTTCTTAAACTTGTGCAACAGTTAATGTATTAATTCATACACTACCCTATTTACATTAATGAATAAAATTTTCACTTTAAAAATACAGTGCGTTTTAACACTAAGGTTGAACTCATTACACCAAGATCTATAAAGACAAAATAATTGATGCTATAAAATTATAACTCCAGGAATGTGCAAGAAATTTGAAATAGTTCAAGTTCACTTCATGAAACGTTATTTCTCTTGTTTCATATTTTATTAATATTTGATGCATTTAGATCAATTTCTTTCTGCTAAGGATAAAACTGGTAACATCGTTTATTTATCTTAGAGTTGCAGAGACAAAATGTCTTGTCAACAACATGGACATTACTTATCTTCTCCTTCGAGGAGATAAATTTGTCTAATTTGAATAAAGGTGTCTCTACTAATATTACATTAAGGAAAATGTAGTGTTATTATGTGGTTGTGTGCCCAATTCTATTACATTATATTACATTGTATTACATGAAACACGATAATAGTTTTTTTCCTTTTCCCGCATTCATAATCAATAGAGTTAAATTTTTCCTCCTATTCTTAGTTTTGAATAAATAGTGAGTTTTTAAAACTTAAAAAAAGTATAATAACAATTATTAATTCAAAATTATGGTCAATAACTTTTTTATAAATTCAAAATCTTATAAACAAGTGCCATGTCATGGCAATGTGCAAAAAAAAATAGTGATATTGCCACCATGTCGCTCTTGTATGGTTTATACTTTTTAAAAAAATTCTCAAAGAGTTTACAATGTTTAGATTCACGAGGACTTTACAAATTTTTATTATTCAGTGAAAGATTCACCAAGATCTTACAACATTTTATAATTTAGTAAAAGATTCACCATGATTTTACAAGATAATATAATCTGATGAGATATTCACCAAAAAAATTATATATACATGTTATATTGTTGATAAAATCACCTTCCATTTTTCCTATGTACCATGGGGATTCGCCCATTTATTATACATATAAATTTAGGGAAGGTTCTTAAAATTTTCCCTGATCGTACTCCTAATGCTCCAAAACATAATTAAAATGGTTGTCGTGGTTGTGGTAGCTCTTGTTGTGAAGAAAATGAGTGAGATGAAGAGGCTTTTTACAGGCAAAAAAAATAACCAAGACAACAAATGTTGATGTCAGTGATAGACTCAATTCAATTAATTTTATGTGAATGATTTAACAACATAAAGACATCTTAACCTTAGATTTATCAAACTTGGAGAGAGACAGAAAACCAAAATGCAAATATTTTAATACTTAAGACATCTTGACATATATATATATATATACATACACACTATAACTAGCATTTTACAAGGGCAAAGGCTAGCCAATATAAAGGCACCGTCAGTGTCACAAATGTAGTAGTACAACTCACCATTTTGTACTCTATTATTTTGTGCACATATTTGTTGATTGTATGTTGTACTGTGGGCGTCAAGAATCAATGGAGTCACCCTGTAACAAAAATCACCAGACAAAAAATATTAAAGATAAGGACTTATAAAACTAAAATAAGAGATATCATTGAACCTAAACACAAAAGAGAGAAGGAAAAATAATCTGCTGAAATACAGTCACTGCTAATTTAAATATAGTAGAAATAATGTGGGTAACAAAGCAGAACTTTACCACAATAATCTAAGTTGTGAAGTCTAATCCATGCCGTTTTATTCTCAACGTCATTTTATTCTCTAATGCACAAACTTGATCAAGTATATACACAACATATGCTGAATAAGAAGATGAAAATATTATTTTCAAATAGTCATAAAAATATTTTAACAAAAAACAAATATAATACTAATATTATCATCAAGTTTTGGATGTTGTTTAAATGGATATGACACCAAGTATTTACAATTTTATTGTTAAAAGAGAAAAAAAATTAAAGTAAAAGTTCAAAATACAATCAAACAATAAAGAGAGGATATCATGGAATAGGCATTGTAATTATAAAAAGTTTGTTTCCTTGTCTACTAGTGTCTGGAATTGCTAAAATTTCTTGCCCAAAATAACCACGAGGTGAAAGAATCACAAAATTAAAAAACATGGGAATCCTTCCTATACTCTCTTCGGCTCCCTCTAGATAAACTTGGTATCCATCCTTCTTATTTCTCTTTATCGACTTTCTTGATAGAATCTCAGTCTCTAGGTCTTCACTGGCTTCCTTCAGAAAGTGTGGTCTCTAGATCTTTACTTCGACCTCTTAGAAGAATCCTCTTCTTTCTGCCCCAGAAGAAACTTTTCTACCCTAGCTTGGCACTACCTAGAAGTAAATTCGTTGCTTTGACTTCGCACTTCCTAGAAGAAACTTCACTATACCCAGAAGATAGGCTCATACAAGAAACTTCACATGTTTCTTCACAACTCCTTCTTTACACTCCTTTCCACCATTTATTCACACTTCTTTCTAGACAAAATTGAGATTGAGTTACTTTCTTACAGTGGTGGCTGAGCTAGGCTATTTATACACCAATTCACATGAAAGTTAGGCTAAATTCGTAGTTGGAGTTAGGTTGAATTCCTCTAGAAGTTACTTTATCACTTGTAGTCCAACCTAAAGAGGTTTATGTGACAAGTTCCTGGAGGATACTTTAGATAGGAATTATTGACCTTTTACAATGTGTAATATGACTTCATTTACATGACAATGACTCTAGATTATAAATCAATCCTAAAGACTCTCAATGGAGTCTTGACTCAAAAACAAAAACTCTTGGTCATGAAACCCATGAAGCAAGTCAATAAAATAATTTTATTTTTCTTATTTACATCTCATTACATAAAATCATATTTACATGTCATTATGAAGACCTAAACTAGTTACACTTTTCAAGATGTATATCTTATTTTTCCATGGTGTGCCATTGGAAATGAATGGGACCACGTGATCGATTTTTCTTTTCGTTCTTTGTAATTATAATAAATTTGGTTCAGTGAAATTAAAAGGAATGCTATAAAACATGTAATAACATGTATTAGGGTTATGTAGTTCTTTTAGATCATGTATTTACTGCCATGAAATAACTTTTCAAGGGTGATATTATACTTATGAGATCAAGCAAATGATTTTTGTGTAATACTAGATACAATGTTGAAACATTCTGGCATGGATATCCTATCTTCTTTTACTATCTTATTGTCTCTGAAATCTCAATACAATGGCCAACATAATTCCCGATATATTTGTCTAGGCTGCATGGAGACATTTCATGAAAAATGATGTCATTATCCCTTTTTAATGAGAAATTGTTGACCAAATAATAGAAGATCAATTTATGTTCATCGAGAATGAAAAGAAGGAAATATATATATTAAAACTAGTGGGTTAATCGTAAGAGAGTATTAATTTGCATACCTATTCTTTTCACAAGAATGTGATTGGTGTGGGTCTAATTTAGTTTCTTGTTTATGGAAGTATCATCCTCGATTTCTATGATGTGTGGAGAAATTGAAATGTTATATCTCTTTATGTGGAGGTACTTCTACATTGGAATGCAAATGGATTGCTTAAAATAGACAATAAGGAACTGGATATCCATTTATTATTCCTAAAATTCATTGTAAAGAAGACAATTTTCCTCTAGTATTTTTACCATTTTATTTGGTAGAACACTTGGTAGAGAATAATGCACTGCTCCATTTCTCATTATGTTTGGAGTTTATATTGATTGACTGAGTGTTTTGTGTAGCTCCATTGTTTTTTGTTTTGTACCAATAATTTAATTTCTATTTTGTGTAGTTATCAACATAAATTAAGCTTCATTATACCAATAGAAATTAAGCTCTACTGTGTACCTTCATTTTTTATTTTATACCAATAGATTTATTTTTGTTTATATGAATAGTTGGTTTTGTGTAGCTTCATTCTTGTAAAAAGATGAGCATAAGAGAGTATTAATTCTTATGGTTTATGGGAAATATGGAAGAGCATTTGGATCTATATATATTGGGGTTGTCATTGTTTTTGAAACATATATTTTTTAAGATGTAAATGAATATGAAAGAAGAAAATCAAGTGGGTACATTTGGTTAGATACATTGGAAGGGGGTATAAATGAAATAGTTTTAGAAACAATTCAAAATTTCTATTTGTTTGGAATATATGACATTTTTGGTAGGTATGTGGAGATAATATGCGAAAATGATACTATGGAATACAACTAGTTAATATGATGGACTTATTTTTATTTTTTTTACTCACAAAGGAGAGGCAAGGCCAAGATGACATCAATCAATAATTATGTTACTATGAGGTTTTCTTCCTCTAGACCCTAATGATCATTGTATATTGGGGCATGTTACCCATGCACATGTATGTGTACACATAGGAGAATTTTTTTCTTCTATGATGTAATTTTCCAGCTAGTTGTCATACAACTTTATCTTTTTAGATTGTGACTTAGCTAACATGATTGTTATTAAGTTCCAAAGGTGTTACTTTTCTATGGTGACCTTTTATTTTTGTTGTTTATACAAGTCATCTAGCCACACAGTGGCCGTTATCACCCAACTGAAGAAAACTATTTGAGTTTCTTGTTTTTCTGGGGAAAATTGGCATTGACATAGCTGATGTTGATGTATATGTCATATAAATCCTTTATATTATACTTTAGTTATATTCCATTGTTAATCGTATTTCATTTCTTATAATTTGCATTATATCTTCTTTCATTTCAAAAGAGGAACTTGGTATTGATGGTTGAAAGCAGGAATTGATGAAAGAGGAGAACAGTAACTGGAATGACAAATCCAAAAGGAAAGAGAGAGAATAGAAATGATCTAGTGATACCCTTAAAGACGATACCTTGCATGAGACACGCACATAGAAATTGATGATCAAGTCTTCAAAGATGGTGAATTCACCGAAAATGCCTTGGCAACACAATGATAACGTTTTGAAGTGATGAAAAAATATTTCAAGGTAGATTGTACTCCAACTAATATTACGTTGGAAACTCATATTGTAATACTTGAGATTTCATAAAAATTATTTATGTGGTTGAAATTATTTATAGTTGCACTTGATATTATTTAGTATTTTAATTAAGATTAGGTAACTTTGTGTTTTCATATTGGATGAACGTACACATTGTATGACATTTGTTACACACTAATTTGTCACCATTGGTCACCGTCCCTATTACCCCTGTTTTCGTACATTGGAGGATACATTCTGGGACCTATGAGCAGTGACATAGCCTAAAAACACTTGCATTATGTTCCCCTGAGTATGTAATTCATGTTCCCTGAAGACACCTTCTGCAAATTATCCTTGAAAAGTGCCCTTTCTCCATTGGCGCAGGTACACAATGTCTTATCCGAGCTAATCACTGAGATCCTCAAAAAGGGGCGCACCCATTGGCGCTCTGTCCTAGAACAACACTCGCGCCAACTAAGTTTGGTAATGATTTTTGGCAAACGCGCACCCATATGTTTTTTCCTTTCAGATTATGAAGTCTTTTGAGGGAAAAAATCCATCTGATAGAGGTCGAGAGTCATCATCTATCCTTGACATCTATCCTCAGTAGCTGTTCAGAGATAATGTCGATCCACAATGGGCGTCCTGGTGCATTGAATGTTCCTCCCTTCTCCATTTATAAAAGTCTGTCCTCATGCATTAGACAAGCTAGTTTTTGAGTTCTAGGAGTTCTGGAGTAAGGGAGTTCTAGAGTAATGCTAATTGTGATTATGCTTGTCTGGAGAGATAGTAAGAGTCTTGAAGCACAGGGAGGTTATGCTGCCGGAATCCTGAGAGAGAGAAGGTCTATTGCAAGGCATACATAGCTGCTCGCCCAGCTAGAGAATAGGTTCAACGTCGGAACCTTGGTTGTATCTTTCTCTGCCTATTATTCATTAATAGATGACTACTGTTATGGTTCCATTCTCATTTGTCTCATGATGGTTAATGTGAATTACATCCTTTCTGACTGATGTATAGTTGCTTTTACTAGATTTCACGCTTGTGTTCGTTCTCTCTTTGCATGTGCAGGTGTCCATCCGCGAGGATAGTGGAGGATCGTGACCGACTAGAGCGAAGCAGTGAGAGCGACATCTCTTCATCAAACAAATAGTGCTGGAATCCAAGTAGGTGTCCATTACCCACTTTGTAATTGCAATTAGGAACTTGCAGAGTAGCATTGATTGATTGTTGCTAGACTGTTCTGGGCTAGTGGGATCGCCTCTGTCCGCAGAGGGGATTTACTTGTTTAACAATTTGGCGACTCCGCTCTCTCTCGAGCCTCATGGTCTAGGGGGCATCTGTTACACAGTAATTTGTCACCATTGGTCATCGTCCCTGTTACCCCTGTATCGAGCATAGTTCCTGATCTTGTGCCAAGCTCGTTAAAAATTGAAATGAGGGGTATGATGATAGTTCTTTTACTGTCTCAACCTCATTAAAAAATGAAGCAACTCCCTTTCCAAATCGAGTCTTTGGCTTAAGATCTCGTAAAATCCAAGTTGATTCTTTCCAAGATCTCGAAAGTGAACCTTCATTCCATCCACTTTGTTGACTGCAATGAAGCTTGGGGGGCATGTACCTCAGTTTGTGTCACTATGCTGGGGGCATGCGAACTCATAACAAGCATGGTTTTTCGTTTCAAGCTTGTGTATACATGAAACCGAATCCAAGCAGAGTTCTCCATGGTTCAAGCTTGTGTAAAAATGAACCTATACCCGAGTCATCTTTAAGCTCTTTTCTGACTCGTAAAATATGAAAAGATTGCCGAGTACTTTTTCCTTTTTGACTCGTTAAAAAGAATAAAAATGGAGGTATTCTTTCAGCTCTTTTTTGACCGTTTAAAGAGGAAAAGATTGCCGAGTTATTCCTCTTGACTCATTAAACGTTACTAAGGGGCAGTCGTTTTAAGTTCTTTTGTCGACCGTTAAAACATAAAAAGATTACCAGTTTTTGTCGTTTCAAACTCGTTAATGGTTACGAAAATAGGTGGTTTTGATCGCTTTTTTACTTTTTCAGGTCGAAATCACTATTTATGAAAAGTACTCCTCGACCGTAATGGTCGGGTGGTTCTTTCGGGCATTATTTTATACTTTTTCGGGCCCGAGAGACACAACTTTACGAAAAAGGACACCCCTGGAGTTTCCTTTTCTGCTGTCTTTTCAAACTCTCTAAACATGAAAAGACGCCGAGTTCTTCCTTTGTCAGACTCGTTAAAAACCCTAATGACATCGTTTTTGTCCAAATGACGCACCACAAGATCATCGCATCCCCATCAAGTGCTTAAAAAAATAAATGGGGTACTTGCCAGAAATGGTGGGGGAAAAGAAATTTTGGGAACCATAATTATTGTCGTGTCGGCAGTATGTTGCTCTTGAACATGGCACTTCTCTGCTTTTGTGTCGGGGTGGGGATATCTCATCTCATTTTTCACTTGCCTCCATGGGTTTTGGTAATCCTATTTGACCTCTCATCTGCTCATTGCCTCGTCATTATGACCTCTGACCCATTGATGTCAAATACTGCCAATTCCACTGTCGTGCCGCCAATATGTTCAAGAGAAGTTGACCTCTGAAAAGAAACAACCTCCGTTTGATAGTTCATACAATCTTAATTCACAACATTCTCTCTGTCTCATGTCGATGATGTGGGAAACACTATGGCCCACCTTCGATCAAGGTCACTTCCTGTTGACTTCAGCTCATTATCCAGGAAGCTGATCTAGAGACTCCCTTCTGATACCTTGGAGCCTGCATTCCTCAATGGCAGGTTCTTCGTGTTTGACGCGAGGTTTTCATCATTGGCCTCCAATTGGATGACTCTACGAGTGTTTGACACCGGCTCATTTATTCGCACGCCGTGGATTGTACCTATATTAACTTGAGGACCATCATCATTATTGGTGGCACCTCTTGCGTCTATTAACAGTTCCCAATATTGATTGGTAATCAGACGATGTTCATGCATGTTTGACTTCGGCTCACATATTCACATGCTTGAACTTGTACTTTCGTTCGGGTCGAGATGGAGTGCAAGACCCTGGATTGTGTCTGTTGTAATCCAGGCGTGATTCTTGATACATGACTCATTCACTGGATGGCTACGACCATACCTGAGTCAATTCATTGATCCTAACCAGATGGCTGTGTCCATACTACAGATCTAGATTATCATGTGCTCTCTTATGGATGGCTGAGACCATACCACGTACATCATGTATTTGAGCTATCAATTGTATCTCTCAATGCAGATTCTCGGCGGCAACTATATGTGTTCTTGTAAAGAATTTCACCCCTCTCTCTCTCTCGGGCCTCATGCTTTAGGGGGCATCTGTTACATAGTAATTTGTCACCATTGGTCACCGTCCCTGTTACCCCTATTTTCGTACATTGGAGGATACATTCCGGGACCTGTGAACAGTGACATAGCCTAAAAACACTTGCATTATGTTACCCTGAGTATGTACTTCATGTTCCCTGAAGACACCTTCTACAAATTATCCCTGAAAAGTGCCCTTTTTCCATTGGCGTAGGTACACAGTGTCTTATCCGCGCCAATCACTGTGATCCTCAAAAAGGGGCGCGCCAATTGACGCTCTGTCCTAGAGCAACACTTGGGCCAACTAAGTTTGGTAATGATTTTTGGCAAACGCGCACCCATATGTTTTTTCCTTTCAGATCATGAAGTCTTTTGAGGGAAAAATCCATCTGATAGAGGTCGAGAGTCATCATCTATCCTTGACATCAATCCTCAGTAGCTTTTCGGAGATAATGTCGATCCACAATGGGCGTCCTAGTGCATTGAATCTTCCTCCCTTCTCCATTTATAAAAGTCTGTCCTCATGCATTAGACAAGCTAGTTCGGGAGTTCTGGAGTTCTAGAGTAATGCTAGTTGTGATTATGCTTGTCTGGAGTGATAGTAAGAGTCTTGAAGCATAGGGAGGTTATGCTGCCAGAATCCTAAGAGAGAGAAGGTCTATTGCAAGGCATACATAGCTGCTCGCCCAGCCAGAGAATAGGTTCAACGTCAGAACCTTGGTTGTATCTTTCTCTGCCTATTATTAATTAATAGATGACTACTGTTATGGTTCCATTCTCATTTGTCTCATGATGGTTAATGTGAATTACATCCTTTCTGTGATGTATGTGCTTTTACTAGATTTCACGCTTGTGTTTGTTCTCTCTTTGCATGTGCAGGTGTCCATCCGCGAGGATAGTGGAGGATCGTGACCGACCAGAGCGAAGGAGTGAGAGTGGAATCTCTTCATCAAACAAATAGCGCTCGAATCTGAGTAGGTGTCCATTACCCACTTTGTAATTGCAATTAGGAACTTGAAGAGTAGCATTGATTGATTGTTGCTAGACCCGTTTTGGGCTAGTGGGATCATCTTTGTCTGAAGAGGGGATTTACCTGTTCAACAATTTAGCGACTCAACTGGGGGATGCTATTTGGAGTTTGTCTTGCATGTTAGTTTTCTCTTGCTTGCCTGAGTTAATGAGCTTTCTGGGTCAGTTTTAAAATTGTTATTTGTTGTTTGATCCTTCTGAGCACTGTTGGCCCAACCCTGGTTTGTCTCGTTTATTTTTTGGGTCAGCAAATGTGGTTGGCGCGTTTTTTCCTTTGACAGTCGTGCCTGTTGGCGCATGTTGCACAATAGGAACTTGCGCCAATTCTTGAATAGCGCAAGTTGCAGATTCACAGTCGCGCCAGCTCTGTGAATTTTGCCAGTTTGTTAGTTGAAAGCTCCTTAAACTCGGATTTTTGTTTTTCTATATCTTTTGTAGCTTCTGGAAGTGTGTTAGACCTTTGTGTTACTGGTTATTACTTTTATCCTTCAGTTGTTTGCTTATTTCTATCGATCTTGTATCCTAGCCCTAGAACACCTAGTGGCTTTGCATGTCGAGCCTTCTATGGGAAGTTGTGGTTTGATAATCCAGTCAACTTTTTGGTTGTTTTCCACACTCATCTAGTGGTTGTGAAAGTTTGGGATTCTATGCTTCGAGTGATTCACTCCTAGCTTGTTTGGATTTTGCTTGACTTCATCTGAACTTAGATCACATCGGGTTCATTGAAAGTCTTTATGTTTTTTTCCTCGCTTTGACAGGTCATCTTTGATTTGACTTGATTGGTTCTTAGATTACATTCAAATCATCTTGTTTGTTTGAGAATCTCTGCATAGATCACACGTCATAATTTAGGAATTTCTCATTTGTGCATAGATTTACACTGCACACTTCAAAGTTGAATTGTTGCATTAGTCACCTTTTTATTCTTTTTATTCCTTTTGCTTGGTGTAGCTATCTCTCAAAATCCATTTTAATGTTTTGTTGCCATTGAAAAGAAAATCAAACTAGTATCTTTTGCATTCAATAGTGAAAAGGAAAAGAACATTTCGTTGATTTGTGTTTTCAAAAGAGAAGTTTCGTTTCCTTACCATTAGTTGCATTAGGTTGTTTGATTACTTGATTTCGCTTTGTTTGATTGAAAAATTCCTAACTTTCTCATAGTTAGAATTCATTGATCAAAATGATGTTCTTTGGCATGTAGTTTTCATCTAAGTAATTATGAGAGATCATATGGTAGGACCTGAAATCAAAACTTAATTCAAGATCAAACGTAAAATAAACCAAATTTATCTAAAAACGCATTGGAACTTAACGCAAATATCTAGAGGTCTAGGCTAGAAACGTGCTTCAGCGTCGTTAAACCTAGTCACTCTTGATTTCGCATTAAGGTTGGGTGATTCCTCCTGGTGTGATTCAATTGTGGTCTAGCACAGATTTGGGCTCCCACGTACCGTCGCGTATATATGGGGAGACTCCACTAGGTTTGCATCCTTTATCCATAGGAAGCCGAGTTTGCCGCCTTGTGAGCCGTAATGCACTGAACACAGCATTCGGGAAGATTGAATGCAATACGGAAAGTCCTTGGTTCTCATACGATTGCCAAGGTGTATAAGCAGTTTTACGGATTGCTTGGTAAACCCTTTGCTTAGAATCTCCAGAGCAGTCACTTTTGATCCTTTTCGTACTCCCTAAAAGAAAAGGTGTAAGTGAGCGTCTTGTCACTTCGTGCTCATTAAACATTCGAAGGGGACTAGAGGCATCTTTTCGTCCTTTTCTCGACTCTCGAAACATGAAAAGGTCAAGTTTAGTTCCTGTGTCTTAAAAATTTATTTGGCCGTGATAACATTACCTGGTTAGATCTTGTGTTCGATAGTTTGAGTAGGTTTCTTCTTGCCATGGCAACTTTTCCGGGGTTCACCAACCCAAGTTCCTCTCCTGATGGGAATCCTAGTCATTCCCCTCCTCTTCGGAATGTTGGTGCTCCTTATATGGCGACGTTATCCCTTCCAGGGTTAACTGTCAGGTTGCCTGTTTGGTTGTTTTCAACCTCTCTGGTCCCTACTGTGTCGGCTGATACTCCATCAGTCCCTCCACCTGCACAACATCATGTTGAACCTAAGGTGGACCTCTCTCCTTCGACGCCTACTTCTACGTCTCCTTCTTGTACCTCGCCTGGTGAAAGTCGCGATTCGAATAACCAGGTGGCTAAGAAGAAGAAGAAGAGGAACAAGAAGAAGAAGTCTCCTAAGGGAGAGGCTACAAGTACAACTGTTGCTCCCTCGAGTACACCTGAAGTTGGGCCCCCTTCCACTACTCCGCGGAAGGTTAAGTTTCCTTGTTGATTATGCAAGGAGGACCATCTTCTTCGTGATTGTCCTAGCATTCCCAGGTGTTACACTGAAATTTGTCACCATGACTATCTGCAGTTAATATGGCTCCATCAATAGTCATATTATCCTCCTTGTCAAGCCTTATACCTCTGCTCTCCATGTCAAACTTCAGAAAAGAGAGAAAGTCATTAAAAATCATGTTTATCTCTGGGTACGCAGGTTCTCTCTACCTTGCCTGCGTGTACGCATCCC